>JAQGAE010005220.1:0-11549 GCA_034696685.1 Julus scandinavius
CTACGATCTGTTACTTCTGCATTCTCCGCACTGTTATGGCACGCACCGTATATACAGTAGCGCAATTTTCATTACTAGCAAATTGGTTTTTTTGGGGGGTTGCAAATAATGGCCAATTTTTTTAATAGCGTCGAGTGGCACCTGGAGAATTAGGTACGGCTTCACCCCAAATAAGGTCGCGTGTTACCGATACGTTCTACTGCCTTTATTTGTATAAGAAATCGGCTAAAATGACCGAATTAAGCGAGGAGATGCAATGAACTGTTCATAAACCATTAATTTCAAATACGTGTTTCGGTTGATCAGTATCCAGAGCCATATCCATCATTCCATGTCGGTCAAGCATCACCCGATCAATGCTCGCAACCTAAATTTCGAGCAACCATCTCCCCTCTGGCTGGAGGTTAAGCTGATTAGCTGACCAACGTTAGAATTGGCAAAAGTTTGGATTTTCATGTAAGTAAAAATGCTTGAGCAAGACCAGTAGAGTAAGATTAAGATATAGGCGCTCCCATCATAAAATACAGCCATGACTTCTACACCGATTTTCAGCCGATTCAACCCATAAGTAGCCTTTCAGTTATGTCTTATCAGCAATTTAAGCCACGCCACAAGTGCTCATATACATGTAAAACGCTCAAGCACGACCATATTGTGAAGCTAATATTACTGGAAAGTAGTTCAAGGAGCGATGCACATAACAGACTTAATGTTTATTAGTCATAAGTTGATACACACCTTAGTGGCTTTTTAGCTACGTGCTCTCTGTTTTAGTTTTGCCACTTCAACTCAGTGCCCTACAGTCAGCAAATACATGTCATATGGTAGGGGGTTGCACCCAATCATTTCAGGAGAATGCACCTACGTCAGTAGCGACTTAGACATCATTGTTACATTGAATTTCTACTAAATCTGGACTTTCGCCAGGAAGGCTATTCCATCGTCTAATCGCATGAAAAAAGACGGACCAATAGTAAGCATCCGTCTTGGCACGAAGCTCGATTACAGGATTTGAGTGATTATAATGTCTACTCCTATAGTGGTCTTTAGGCGCTATAATATGGTAAACAAGATGTGAATTACAAGAAAGATTAAAACTTTTGAATAACCCCATAGATAACTTTTCGCGTCTGGACATCAACTTTCCCCAATTTAGAGAGTGGAGCGTTTTTGTCACACTTGCGGAATGTTGGTAACCGCCCTTAACAAATCTGGCTGCCCTACGCTGAACCATCTCTATAACCTGAATATGAACCATCCTGTGAGGATTCCAAATAAGAGCGCAATATTCCAACATAGGGCGAAACAGAGTTGCATAGCCAGTTTCCTTTACATTTCCCGCACAACTCGAAAATATGCGTTGAATGAATCTAAGGCGTTAGTTCGCTGCATCAACAATTTTTGTGGACTGGATCTCAACTGATCCTTCTTCTAAAGGGCTTTGCTATAGAATCACTTCAGTTATGGATTGCCAGCAATTTTTCATAAGCCATACCACAAAAACTATCTTTGAACACATTTATGCTTGGCTTCATGCAATGACTGTTGCACAAAGCAGTGCATACAACATAAACGACTCTTGTGATGCATCCACAATTTAAATCCACTTCTCAGGGATTTTGCTAATAGATATTCTATCAATCGTACTCAATAGCTGATACATAATTAGCAGAATCCATTAAATTCCTATTTATGCTTATCAGCCAAACGTTGACATACCCTTGACACATGACAGAAATCACTGATTCCAAAGCAAGCTTGTTCCTCAACCTTATCGCCGCCAATTACAAACCATGGCTGCTTCACATATCCAGTACATCCCTCAAGATGGTCGCTAGAGGGCGACCCCAACGAGTGGCAATTAGGGAATAAATCAAAGCCAGCAATAAAGTTCTTGAAGTGTCCACCGAGGACGTGAATGATGGCTGATAATTAGTGGCCACCAACACTTAAGATCATGCTCAATGTCCTTACCTTTCAAGCCTTTTTCCTCAGAACTCAAGGTAAGCAAGCCATAAAAGCTCGAACACACGGCGATCAATGCGATCTGCAGATATCAGAGAATGCATTTGACAAAGCGCGATTACTCTGGTAATAAAAAGGGGTGACGGCTGAGCTACAGGTGGGTGAGGCCGAGTCAAGGCTAAGGAACAAATGAAGTTTTGGCTCGGACCGAGGTAAAACCCCTTCCGAGCCCAGCCCTAGCGGCTGGAAGCGCCATGGGGTTCCCACGCTGAGCTTGTTTTTGTCCACAACTGATGGACGAAATCAGCCAAGGTGTCTGTCATCGATTCCTGTTTAAGTATGTTCTACTTATGTGGGGTGGGCACACACGGTGGTCTTTTAAAGCTCACTATCCGATGATTAGCACAAAATAATTCATGATCAGATCATGAAAATCCAAATACCAACATAGTGATATTTAGTCAGGTAGCACCATCCAGAAACTGCATGCGTCCACTTCTAGTAAAACTTACTTTGAGAAAAGGAAACAAGGTTTTATGAACAATGTTTACATGCAAAACATTGCAACACAAAAAATGTATGGTGTTTCAGTGCATTAATTTCAGAAATTGTCTGTCATGGAACTTTTCTGCAATGGAAGACTTCTTCAGAAATAAACAAAACTATCAGAAAACCAAGAATCCCAAGTTCCAATGAGGATCATGCATGTTACAGCTGAAAAATTCATCGAATGTGTAGAAAAATGAATGATTAAAACCAGTTTCTTAAACCAGAGAAGGTATGAAGTAAAATTTAACAGAACCTTGGTAAGATTGACGTCAATCTTTCTGTTCTTACAGTATATTCAGTTTGTATTAATGAACTTCTTGCAATCGAGTAATCCACTCCGCATGGTATCCAGAAATATGAGAATGTCATAGGAAATTCCATTGATTAACAATACACTTGACTAGTAAATCAAGAAAATCTGAAATTCCCAGAAAAGAATGGAAAATTCGCCTAATCTTAGGTAAATGAAGGGTTAAAGATAGCAGTCAACTCTAAGAAAACTATGGAAAGCCATCAGTTTCTCGCCACATTCAGCTATAACGAATTTTTTGTGTGAGAAATTCTAAAAACTCCGTTATCAACTTGTCCATCAACGTGCCTGTGGTCTAGCCATTGCATTGGACACACAGGTAGGAGGGTGGCGAATCCACCTGGCAGATTTTTTTTTGTCATTGCCACTTTATCCTTTTACGGGTTGGGAGATTGAATTTGGCCGAAAGCCACTCATAGCCAATGACTGGCGAAGCCACCTACATTTTTTTGCTAACTGATGTTAGGTTGCACAGCAGCCAAGGTCGACCGGATTTTTTCGGGTGATCGCCCAACAATAACGGACCGTCAGCCCATACAATGGTGCAACGCCAGAAAAAACACCTCACCAGCGATAATGGAAGATTAACGTCCGGAAAATTAACCTACTTAACTAAACTGTTTGACCACCAACCGTCAAATCATTGACAAACCATTGATGTCTAACTGATGAACAAGACAGAAAATCTCTGATTTCAATGAAATTTGATTGATATACACCAAACTCAGAAGGAGCAGCCCTGGATCCAGCATTGAATTCTGTATTAACAAATACTTTCTACATGTCATGTATTCGACATGTTTATATGTAGTCGAGCTTCTCATTTTTAGACATATATATGCTTATTCGAAATAATGCACTCCGCACAAAAAACGTATTCAAAAGCACTCAAAAAACAAATTTTATGATAACCATCAACTGATAATTTTAAGTACTCCCTATAACATATATACTTACATGTTATAAAGGTTGGTTGGGTGGTTGTTGTTTAAGGGTTCAAAGGCTACAAGGCCATAGAGAGCCAAGACATTGGTCATGGTCAGGTTGGTTGATTGGTTGCTGTTTAGGGGCTCAAAGACTACTAAAGTCATAGAGAGTCCAGACATTAATTATGTTCTAAAGGTTGGTTGGTTTGTTGGTTGTTGTTTAGGGCCTCAAAGGCTACTAAGGCCATAGAGAGCCCAGACATTGGTCATGTTCTATATGTCAGACTGCTAAAGGCACATATACAGCATGTGACACCAACAACTTTTATCATCCATCACATGGAAAACTCAAAATTTGTTCAAAATTAAGTTTCTTCTTGCCAGCATTGTTTTAATAAATAAAGGGAATAGTAATCTTCAGTTAATTGATTTAATTGAATCTTAATTCAGGTTGTCCGTGTAATTTGATATTTTACACTACTACACTAGCCTTGTACCCATGAACTTAAACCTAATTACAGAACAATGAAACATATTTCAGGCGAAAAAACAATGGGTTTGGTCTACTACCCGTTAAGGAAAAGATATGGGTGGGATGTCTGTTATTGGATTAAAAGAAATATTTCGTTAAAGCAAACTCGACATAAACCATCCCTAAAATTTTTGCATAGCCAGCCTTATGTGTTGGCTGAATGTCGAGGATAATTTAAGCCAACTCAAACACCCACTTGCAATAAACGACTACTTCTAGTTTCTCGGAAAAAAGAGGTGTGGAATGTAGACTCGTATTAAGGTTCGTTACCGCAACAAAAACCGCATTTAAAGAACAGTTTAATAACCGGATTTGGTTAAACAGTTAGCTCAGACTAAGATTTAAGAATACAAATGTAGTCGTATTTCATCACGTTTCTTTCTGTAACATTGTGCAAAAACTAAAAACAATCAAATTTCAATAATTGTCGTTTCATTCGTTGTCATTGTGCATATTTGAATGATCATGAGTAAATTCTGACTGAAAAAGGTTTTTTTAAAGTTCCTCACGTTTTTAAACACTAATTTAAAAAAATGCTCATTAGTTTTTAAAATTTTAGAGTAAAAAATCACATGCCATTACTTATGGAAGCTTGGAACTAAGCAGAAAACTGGTTTCTTATTAAGTTATCTGCATTACGAAATCTTAAGCAACAATTTTTTATGCCTAAAATGTTAAAATTTATGAAATTTGACCACAAACTGCATGAGTGCATCCATAAAATCTATAAGCCATTGAACGCAGCATCCGTTCATGCCTTACATATAAGTGTGTCATTGCATAATGTATGTTTTGTAATTTTTTGTGACTATTTGCAGATAGTAATTTCGCAAACTTTCATTTCACAGCTGCCTAGCTGCAGCATAGAAGCTCAACTTGTACGTTGCATTTTCATTTTCATGATGGATGAGTTTGGACCAACTTAGACGAAAAGCAAGTTAGGTTTAAACTTTACAAACAAGTGGATTATGCGAAAAATCTTCATACATAAATTTCGATATCAGAAATCCACTGTGGCCCAGATTGTTTAAAAACCGATGTCTATGAAATATTGCTAAAACATGGTTGTAAAACCAAAATAAACACATACTAGTATATGTTGTGTTTTTTATATTTTTAAGAGCATGTTCAATTCAATTCAACTTTAACTATGATGCACTGCTAAGAATAACAACTTAACGACAGAATAATAAAATCTGAACAAATTTGTATCTGCTTTTTCTGTATGTATTTATTTTTATAGCCACAGAACACCTGAAGAATTCAGTTGAATTCTTAAAACATGAGAAATAAATCTTAATATTCTTGAGTTACTTTCCTTTTTATCTATCTATTTCACATTATCACCACCTTGAAAGTAAGACAACAAGATAGCCTCGAACACTGAAGTAGTTTTAGACGGAAGGATAATATCTGATTTTTTAAATACTTGAAATTGTACGTGGAGTAAAAACAATGAGCCCGCGCCATGTTTTTAATTGCATCGAAGACGTAAATCGTGGCAGGGCGCAAAACGAGTCAGTGGAGCAAGGTGGTTCCGTCCAATAAATTTCAGTCTGTTTTCTTATTTATTTAACGCTTTTAGCCAAGAATCCAGTTTTCGTGTTAAAGTTTTTGCAAACCGAGTTCAAAAGCCCGTGTTTTTAAAGGCCCGGTTAGACGTCAGTAATCCCATCAAAAGGGCTTTGTACTGGAACATCAAGCCAATTCCTAAACGTGCTAAGGGTGCTGATATAGCCTACATGATCCTCACGCAATTACGCTTTAGTTAACTGCTTTGGGCCAATTCGATTAACGAGAGATTAGGGTCTAATTAGGATTCGACAAATCGAACGAGAGTTATGTGAAAACGCACAACGAAAAAGGGGTTATATATATCCTTATTGTAAAGTAATGACCCATGACCAATTACTACAGAATAATGAAGTCATTTTTCCGGAAGGAAAACACGATGTTTTATGTTTTCGAATATAATTACACCATAAGTCGAATATGGATGATTTCAGAACACAAATTTGAGTTTGGAACACTATTCTTCCTTATAATAGAATCACATTTGGAAATTTAGTAATGTTCACTGTCTTTCACACCATAAGTCGAATATGGACGATTTCAGAACACAAATTTGAGTTTAGAAATGTTCACTGACTTTCACTGGCATCGAACAAGATATACAATGTATGGAACAGGTGTAATGGAACATTGGTCATGACCTCACCATGACTGTTGTAAGCTAGTATTGAGTGGCACTCTCATACTGGTCCTCTTGATTAAAATCTGTAATTAATTTTATACAACAAACCAGGAGCTTTAAAACGTTCTGAAATCTCAATTCAGAACAGAAAAGTACGAGCTTTTAATACTTTTGTAGCAGTTTAGTTTTAGGGATATGTACAGTGCTATTTTGACAAATATGTCTAAAAGAGATTAACATAAATGTCCATTAAACATGTTGACATGTTTTTAATTAGCCGTTTTCCTTAAATTTGCTAAATTAAATCTCCTTTCATCGTAATGAACAGCAGTCATCAGGGGACGTCCATAAAGCCCAGAAATTTGGGTTAACGGGTAAAGAATGCGTGGGGTGACCTACATATAACGAGAGCTGGAAATCCAAAGGAACGTTAAAAGTGGACACAGTCTTCCCTCTATGGTCATTAATTAAAATTTAACAAACCAACTGAAAACTTATTTAAAAGACTGGATGTCCATGACCGAGTCTACCTGCCTGGTTAAACTTCAGTCGTCGTGTGTTGGAACTATTTAATTAGCTGCCATCTTATTGGCCGAAAAAGCCACTTGGACTAAAAAACCGCCTAATTTCTATAAACAGCCGTTACTTACCTGAATAGCAGTTAAATAAGCGACGACACCACGTATTTATTATAGCAAATAAAAACTAAAAAACATTTGAAATTCCACAAGCTGAGAATGTAGGCCAAACGTGTTAAATCGTGTATAAAACAAAAGGCGATTACAGGGTGAGTATTAACATGCGAGAAAATGCATTGCACATCAATTCTTAAATCCAATTCCAGTGGCTTTTAATTAAAAAAAATTTCAATAGCCAGTCGAGCCAGAGTCAAGTTAATAACAAGATAGTCTTCCTATTGAAATATATGCATGATAAGAAAAACTTGTTTTAAAAATCATCATAAAGCATAACTACTACATACTTTTAATAAGTTTAATAGAGCAAATAATGGGAGTTACAAGAACTTTAGTCAATTAAATGAAAATTTCCCATACGTAATGAGTCAAACATAAAATAGTTAACATTAATACATTGTAACATGAAAAAACTGAACCATAAAGCATGATTTTTAGATTTTAATCATTTTAAATTAACTTATTTAATGAATACGACCACCTGCGTATAATCAGTTTAAAGATTCTTAGTGATTAAAATATCTAAGTAGGAAAATATCATTATTTTCTTTTTTAGAGATGAAGTTTATGCGGTGAAGGTTTTAAATCAACTTTGTTTAGAATAAACTTAATCTCATAAATGGTTCGCCACAATGGATTTCTTAGAAAACCAAATAATAATAGAGTATTAAAGCTTTATACAGACATTTCAGAATCATTTTTTCATTCGTTTTTTTAATTCACTCATGGTGAGAACATAAAACTATTCAAAGGTGGGAACAAACAAACTCAGTGTACATATATTTTAATATATTTTATAAATACAGGACGAGTCAAAGTTAAGTTCATTATAACCTAAATAATGCAAAATCTAAAACCGTGAATGTACTCTTAAACTTTATTTTTTTTTGTATAAAAACTGCCTGGAGAGCAAAAGCAAAGTTAAAAGAACTTCATGTATTTAAAATCATAACCATGAACTTCATTTAAATAATTTAATGATTTTTCTTAGAAATTCAGGGTGAGAAAACGGAACCATAAACTTGATTTTAATAATTTATGACAAAATAACATGCAATTAAAGAAGAAATTTCAATACGTTTATCCCTGCTGTACTTAATATCAGTAATATTTATTACACCTATTGGGTATGACAAAATCTAGTTCATGAAGAATAATTTCCGAATATGTAGTATTTAAAAACTCAAAATCCGATATTTTTTTTAGTTCACTACCCTGTGCTACTTAATGTTCATCAATGTACAGGGTGAACCAAAATCTTGTTCTCACTATACTCTTGATCCCCAGCAAAGTTTTAACCTGGGTAAGCTTTTTAACAGTATAATTTCAATGAAATTATATATGAAATCGTGAGAATAAAAAACAAAATGTCTGAGTGTTTGCCCTAAGGTCTTTACGAGGGATTGTCCTATGGAAATAAAGCCATCTAGCGGAACGAAACGTGACTAGACAGTCATTTTTACACCTGGCCTATAATAAAATTATGCAAATTTTGGACTGGGTTTTTACGGCAGTTCATTTATTTCTTATATAAGAAATACCAGAAATGCCGTTATTTTATCTTCCCCTGGCCCAGTGACGGGGATCATAAATATCACAAAAAAAATACATAATTTACAATTTGCAAAAAATCAGACCATGCTTGAGCAGGTCAAATGTAGGTCAGGTAAACACGTTCATAAGCATGGGCCTTCGCTTAAAAAAATCATGAACAATTCGGGGAAAAAAAAGATCTTGAAGGATTTCATTGCTTTTCCAGCAGAGAAATTACAAGCATAATCAGTGTTATTAGTCACCATAGCTGCAAGCTTAAGGAAATCTGGTATAATAAAAGCGTTCTGTATTTTTATTGCTAGATAATCATAATGGACTGTGAAATACGTGTATAGGGGTCGAGATTCATTGCATTGCTAACTTAACTGAACATGTACATGCATATGATGAGAATTTTCAGTGATTTGTGATGCATTCTGTATAATGATATTGCATTATTAATTATAATTTAACATTGGATTACATTTTCAGAATCTTCGAGTTGAAATTCCCAAGCAAGACTCTTCCGTTTGTATCATATATGTATGTTTTAGAGCAATGGACATTCCTATCAATTTTTATAAATAAAATACTTAATGATCTAATAATTTAAATAATCTAAAGACAATTATACATGTTACTTTATTATCCTAATTGCCAACTAGAAAACTTCAAAACTCCATCACATATTTAAACAAGGCAAATCAAAATATCAAATCCAGTATAGTATACATATAAATACAAAACTGTATAAATGTCCAAGTTAAAGTGTGATAACTTTTATACCGAATATTTAAAAAAGTTGAGCAAGGAAAAGCATTTTTTGGCTACCCTGTACAAACTCAATTTTCGTAATTAATCATCTAGGCTGCGTGTCAAACCTTTTGGGGGTATTGAATGACGGTGGTGATAAACAGATGATAGATTGCATGAACCACCTGCTAAGATTAAGATATCAGCCTTTCATTGAGTTTTCAAATGGTTTTTAGAGCATGAATAATTAAAAAATCATGCCTTAATCGTACTTTTCAATCGGACCTAACGCACTTAATTAACCAGCCTTTGAAAGATTCCGAAAGGAACTTTATGAGATATGTATACACGAAAACAAGAGCAACTGGATTTAACAGGCTGTTATCTTCATTATTACAATATTGCACAACGAGTTAACATGGTTTGGTGCACTTCAAAGTTAATCGAGGTTTGTGCAATTAAAAATATAAAAGTTATCACCTGAACAATATTAAGTCTAAAACTGATAAACATAAAATTTTGCTTAATACACAATCCCCAAAGAGGCTAGATGGTACTTCAAAGTTAATCAGAGTTTCGTACTCCATTAATTAACCTGCCATCAAGTCAAAGAGTAATTACTGCACAAAATAGAAGATGTGCAACCCAGTAAAATAGTTTTAAATAAAAATGATAAATTTACCAAAATGTGAGCACGGTTTATCCCTGTCGCGTATATCCAGCGGTCATTTAAGGCACATCACCGCGAAATGTCACTATTCCCAGGCGGTCGATGGACAGTGTCCAGTCCGCAAGAAAAAACGTCCGTGGCTGAGGTCGCACTATTCGCTATTCCTTTTGCGCGCGGGATACCGAGTGGCTGACAGCCTGGTCACAAGGGACACCCACGTGGGGCGGCTACGGCAAGACACGTGGTCGCAACGATCTTGAGGTGACCGGGACCGGAGGAACCACGAAGAGCGTGCGATGGCCGCATAGGGACGTACACGAATGAAGGGAAAACGAGGACAACGAGTTTTCGAGAAACGCAAATTTGCGATGCTAACAACCCACTGGTTCATGTTCGAAAAAAACCTACGACGAATGATAATCGTGAAGGGTACGCCTGCAGCTTACCTTAGCACTTTCCCCATTTCTTGCTACAATATTTGCAGAATTTTGCGAGCACAATCAGTCATAAATTATACTCACCATCGATGAATATTTAAGTATCTCTTCAGATTTCTTATAAAAATGATGATATTTTATCTGCTTATGAAAAAAAATCAACTTAAAATCGACAAATTTGAGGGGGGATCTTTATGAAATTCCTTTACCTCCTTCATATTTCTGCTTTTATGTTCCAAGGGAAAACGTGAGAAACCTAACTTTCGAAGGTAAACTTTATAAACTTAAAACGAGTTTGCTCTGAACTCATCGTATTTCAACTTTCTAGGACAAACAATTTTGCAAAAAATCGGTAAGGTTTTAATAAATTATTTTCTAAGGATTTTCCAGGTCATGGCAGTCCAGCCGAAATGTTCTGGCTTTCCTTCCGCCAAATAGCTGAGATCTGGTTATTATTTACACATTTATCATGCTTCTGCTATCGAGATTTCATGCAATTTTATTTGGAAAAATGTTAATGTTGGTATATAACTAGTGATTACAATCAGCATTGTCACACAAATTTATAATTTGGTGGTCACAATAATTAAACTCAAAATGCGTTCAAATTTAGGGAATGAAGCACTTCTGCCACACTCTCGGATTGTTGGTAATCGCCCTTTGCAAATCTGGCTGTCCTAAGCTGGACAATCTCTGCGAACCATCCTGTGAGGGTTCCAAATAGGATAACTCAAGAACTATATTTCGACAAAATTAAGAGCAACCATGAAACAACTGGGAAAATTTGGATACAAGTTAAATTCACACAGTTAAAAAAAAGCAAACACTGACATCCAAAGAAATTTCAAAAGATTCAAATTTTGGCCTTTATAATTATAATTATTTATTGAAAGATCAATACAAAGATCATCCCCTTTCATATTTGTCAAATATTTGTCCATTTGGGTTTTTAAAGAACACAAATGCGGAATTGTCTTCAGCATCT
>JAQGAE010005221.1:0-11549 GCA_034696685.1 Julus scandinavius
AGCAGCTCTAACAATGTCCACAAGTTGAGTATCTTTTGTGAGAAACCTTCATAACACGATCACAACACATTCGACATGATGATGATTTCGAGAGTACTACACGTATCGTAACTCCCATTTTCACAGACCATAAATAGTAGATTACTGCCAACAACTGGTGCTTAATTTGCTTATTAACTGAGGCCCTGAGAGCAAGTGTTCTAACCTTTTCATTAATCTTCATAGTTTCCAATTTAATCAAGTTTAAATATCTCAACTGCAAGTTGCAACTTAATTTTTTCCAATCACTTTTGCAAGCCCCATTACAGTAGGTCCAGCCAATCAGAATGCACAATTTTAAAAAGAGACTAGCATACGTACTTTGTCAGAGGTTAATTGCAGACATGTGCGAAATATTTGGAGTACCGATAGTAATTACTAGTTTGTTTGTTTATTTTTATTGTACCCATAGCAATTATTAGTTTGTTGGCTTGTCGATTTTTATAGTTGGCCCATTTCTGCAACACGATTGCTAAACAAGAAAGCCAGGGGATGAGCTTTCATCTCCTACCTGGAAATTTAGCCTACGAGGGAGGACTTCCACACCTTCTCTCGAGGGGCTTTAACGTGCAACAACCTACACGGGAACTGGCAAATTACTAGTACTAGTGGGATCGCCCGTTGGGTTTTCAACAAGGATTAAACTGACAACTGAGTCTGAAAGGGCCCATTAATACATAATATGACAAACCAGTTAAGCAATTAAATATCTTGAGCCAATTATAACGCAACGCTCTACCGAGAATTATATTCTGAAAACCCAAAACACGACAGAAAGCAAGGTCATAGCTAAATCATTATACTAAGGCATTTGACAATTGTCGGCGCATTTAATGGACGCCCCTAAGTCCTATTTTTCTGCAAATCTGCTAAGGGGATTACAATTTGAAAATGCCATAAAATAGGTTACCCTATCTCTGTATTTCTATCAACCTTGTATTATACCTGTCACCTACGCAAGACATCCTATCATGTGGGCTGATTTGATGCATCACACGTGATATATATGCAACTTAGAAAAATTCAAGAAGTCAGCACATCTACAGCTAGCAGACGAATTTTTTTTCCAATGCTGAAGTGCGTATCCGAATAAACCATCGCAAATTACAGATGTAACAGCTCATTAATAGCGTTGTGGGAAAGACAAACAATGCAACATTAATATTTATACAAAAATTTCCGAGAAACGTACCATAAATAACCGCTAAGCCAGTTTCGTGCAGATACCGAGCTCGCTTGTGTTTGAACGACCATATCGTCACCACAGTTAAAATTAACAAAAACACGTACACTAATAAGTTTAGGCAGTCGATACGATGACTATTTTTTGCTTTTTCATCTAGTTTAATGTCCGAAGGTGCGACAGCGTTCGCAATGGCACAAAATCCGCAGAGAAGCAGCGGCACTCGGCCAAAACGCAACACAGCCATGTTTGAAACATGGAACAGCGGAGTTGTGTAGGCGTTGCTTTCCAAACCTGGCAGCTGTTGTGGCGCGCCCCCTTGCGGGAAAATCATATTCGGATATTCAGAATTCTTGCCTAAAACCAAAAAATTCGGGGGGAAAACAAAAAATTGATTCATTTAAAAAATAAATTAATACGGAAGCAAAGTGAAGTGACGACCAAATATTTATTCAATTCTCACGTTTCGGGCAGCATGTGGCCTTTTTCAAATAAAAGTAGTTTGAAAGGAATTTTTGAGAGGACTAATATCTAACTTGGGGCGCCAAGAGTTTGAAATGCATGCCCAAACAAACCTAGGGGCCATTCAAAAAGGACGTCCCTGAAATTCCTTCAAAAATTGATCCCTTTTACCCTACCCACTGTCCACGTGGTGTCCATTTTTTCCCCAGACCTTCCCCCTCAAAGTCCTTAATTATTATTAATATTTTTTTGTGGAAAAATATAGGGTGTCCAGAAATTTTGTTGGAATATACCAAGGCCTAACCTATAAATTTCCAAGCACCCATCTCGCTACTAATCCTCCAATATACTATTTCCAGAAAGGAAATGTCCTGACCTTGAAAGGATATTCCAGCAGTAAACTGGTGTTTAACACAAATTTAGTCATAATTTTGACTTTCCCGAGGTTTTAAAAATTAAAGTACATGTGGAACTGGGGACACCTTTTACTAACAGTTAAACTTTTAAAACCCAATTAAACAGAAAAATCAAAAACTTAAAAATACCATCATTAGTAAACGTCCATAATGGCTTACCTCCACTATCCACATGCCATGAAATCCCCTACCCCACTCGAGGACGTCCTTTTAAGATGAAAATAAACTACAAATTATTACATTTCTGCCGTTGTTTCTCTTAATATACATATACTGTATATTGTGTGTTTTTCAGAATCAATATGTATATGTATTATATTTTTCGCACAATTAAGTGTTTGCATGGTATTTTCATTATCAAACCCGTGTATTTGAGACCACTATCCAATACTTCCAAACTTCACAAATAATATTTCAATATGAAAACACCATGGCTTGATAAATGTGTAATTTGGCCCAAAAGCCAAATTTATTTTCTAGCCCAATCACCATTTTTTTTTTTTATAGCATTTTTTTTTTGGATTTGCAATTGGTAGCGGAGTTTTTCATAAAATTTCGCCTAAACGCCCATTAGCAAATATCAGTTAGTATCTATCAGCTCTGTCTTCGTTCAATGTCAACACTAATTAAAAGTTCCCGAGGTAAGACTTCGATATGGCAAAATTCCATAAAAAAACCTGAGAAAAACCCATTCTCCTTTTCCACCCCACCCTTAATGTAGTCATTTTGAACGGCCTCCAACTAGACAATTCCCTTCTTCAAATAAAATCCTGGATTCGCTTGTATTTAGGCCCTATGGTTTTCATCGGTTAACTTGCTCTCCAGAAAAAAACGGACTCCATATTGTAGTAAACAAACTCTGCTACAGGAGATGGTAATTAAATGACGGCAGTTAATACAAGTGTTTACTTAGTATACACGCTTACTGCACTTCTTAAGTAGTATTCATCAGAAACCTTAGGGACATCCTTATTGAATTTCTTATTAGGGAAATGTCCGGTACGATTGCTATTATAAGAACATTGACTAATGAATATCATGTTTGTGGAACGTTGAATGTGCTACAACGTGATAATTCCTAGCATATATGACACAGCTGGAAAAAACCCACTAAACATAATTACTAAAAAATAATACTTAACAACAAAGTAGCAATTGCATGTAATGACTTGAGTAGATGGTTGTTGGTAAGAAATACTTCGTGGGGTGAAGTTTTCGTCACTGTTACTTTAGCACTCGTATAGAGATTTTGCATTATTCAAGGATTCATTTTCATAGAGAGATTTCCTTATTGTGTGTTCATATATGTTTTGCAGATTACATTTATGATTACATATTAGTTACTTGTTTTAGTAAGAATTCAGTTGGTCGTACATATGTCGGTACTTTATATGTTATAAAGTACATATCTTTGAAACTATACTTAAGATTAATCTTTCTAAAAGCTACCAGAATTCATTACAATTAAACTGTGGTCAACATATGTTTATGCCAGTGATCAAAATAAATTATTTTTACAAAATTCATGTTTTCTGTTAAAAACCATCTAACATAATTTAATCGAAATGCTAATAATTAATTATGTATGTGATAGATTTGTACAAATATTCATTCTCCCATTTTCTAAAAATTCCTATATCTTCCCTGATTTACTATCCTTATTTACATTCTATCAGGCGAACAATGCTGTATTAAAACTGCGATTTTGAGGTAAAAACGCAATTATTCTCTTTTAGAAATGCAATTTTTCTGAATCCACAGTGCAATTTTTCTGCGTTAAAAAATGCACCTTTTTTTAAGTAAAAGTGCGATTTTTCTAAGGTAAAAGGGCGATTTTCAATATAAAAACGCAATTTTTCAGCATTAAAGGTGTGATTTTTATTAGGTAAAAATGCAATTTATATTTCACATGGGCCAATTTTGAGCTCTGCTTGGAACTGCATAATACTGGCGATCCTAAAAGTATTACTAAAGTAGTCCACACCAAGATCCACAACCCTATCCCCCACAATTTGATGAAATATACGGCCTTGGGTATTGCAATCATATGCAATTTGCAACAGTTTTAGTGAACGTTCCTCGAAGCAAGTCAACAATTCTTGAGAAGATTGCGAAATTTAATAATTTGGCCTAGATCCGTTGTGATTTACCACTTCAGTGACTATGATTTCCTACCATAAAAGATAATAGAATCCTACTTAGATTCGCATATGATTCTATTAATAAGAGACTTAATGTACATTAACAGTAATTACAGTTGTAAAAAATCTGCTAGAACATTATCCACTTTACACTGATTCACTTGTAGCTTTGATTGAGCTAGTATACGACGAACATTTTGAACAGTTGTTACATTTTTATGTTAGAAAAACTACGTTTATACATAATACAATTAATGCTCACCAATGTTTTTCTTTAAAAATGTCAGTACTTTTCAACAATCTTTTATAATTGACCATCACTCTATTTAGAAAGCATTAAACAATACACTTTTTTAGAAAAAATTAGGAGAATTTCTAATAAATTATTAAAAATATCGTATATTTTGCTTACAGGTTACACATTTATTATAAAAACAAATACTTATAGTAAAGATATAATTTACTTATAGTAATGCTCAGCAATCAGAATATGTAAACCCCCAAATAAGACTAATTATTATGCTGTGTATGATGTTGATACTATCGTCACTAATTAGTAATTAAAGGGATGTGGCAAACTATTTAATATCGCATTTAATGAGAATTGCTTTAATGATATGCAGGCATATTGTTACCCTGTAAGAAATTCGGGACCAATAAGAAGATCCTTTTTTGTCTGACAAATTGCAGTATTATGTATGCGACTATATATCAGATACTGCAGTGTCACCGTCTTATCATAAACAATCCAGTTTACAACAACGTCTAAACTCTATTACAACAACTTTAGTCAGCCCTGCAACAACGTATTCTCTTAAAAGGATGGAGAAGGTAAGCATTCTTTGTATTTGATGAAAATACGGAATATCTTAGAAATATATATATATAGTTTTTAATTAATCAGTTTGATAAGTTGAATTTAGAAGAAAATTTAAAGTTTATCACAATTACAACAAATAAGCTTATTTGCAGCAAGATTGTTTACATCATTGGCGACTTTTGTCTTTAAATATATATAGTATTTGTATTGTCATTTTTTCAACAAAAAAATTACAATAACTTGCACATGCACTAATGATTATCATATATAAATGTGAACCATGTCATCATACTTCAAAAAATTTCATTTTGTAGATGAATGATGCGGGGTATATATTTTGGCCTAAAATTAACGAATTACCCAGAAAAACCACATTAACTGAAAAATGTAGCAATACGTTAAATGCCCTTTCGATGGTCGAAAATGGACAAGAAAGGTGAGTCATCTTAAATTTTTCAACTGTTTTCAATATAAGGAATATATTTAAGCATTTAAGTTTTATGACAAATGACATCCCGTACAAAAATAATGTGCAGAAAATGACCAGAAAAATATCCCAGTGCATTTCCTGCAGAAACTATTATGCAGAAATTTGATACAATTCTGGCAATTTGTATTCCCAGAAAATAGTCTGCACAGCTTTCAACCAAATTTCTGCAGAATTTTAAAGATGCTTTAAACTTGCAGAACTACTCCAAACTAATAAACCCCTCTAAACTAACTAACCCCTCTAATCCAATTAACCCCTCTAAACTAATAAACCCCTCTATTCACATCACATAATAGTTAATAAATATGAGCATTTATAATCTTAATGGTAATAAAGTCCCAGTATTAGCTAACCATAACTCCCTTTTCTAATGCTTCACTTCCAAGTAGTACAGATGGCCGAGTGGGTAAAAGTGTTAGGCTGGTATTTGCAAGTTCCCGGTTCCCCCTCTCTCTATTAACTATTTTTGAAAAAATATATTATTCTGCAGAAATGAGCATAATAGATTCTGCAGAAATGACTTGCAGAATTATACACCATAATTCTGAAACATACTTTTCTGCAGAGATTTAGGATGCTGAATTCTGAGTCATTTTTTGTGTGGGATGTATCTGTAGCCAATCAAATTTGTACATATTACATAAAGTAATATCTACTGCATATCAGTGCTTTTCAAACTTTTTCCACTCACAGCACATAAGGAGCCAAAATTGTAACAGCACACTTTACATTTATTTTTCAAAAAATAAAATGAAGAATATATAGTATATGTCGATTGAAGAAAACTGATATGATATATTCATTGCCGGATGCTAAGTGGGTTCCTGATGAAATGGGCCTTCATAAACATTAGACAGTATGTTAAACATTTTAATGACATTTTAGTAGCCAAATAATAACTTTTAATATACATTTATTTCCTGTAAAAATTAAATGATAGCCTAGTACTGGCTTCCTCGTGAAATGAATGGCAGTTAAAAAATTAAATAAGGTGAAATGCGTGGTGGCGCGTTTCTATCGTAATCGGAAAACTTGCCAACCTGAGTACTTTTTGGATGGTGTTCAACTCGCTGTCGTTGATACTGTCAAGTATATGGAAGTTTATATTACCAAAAAATCTTTCTTGGAATCACCATTTCACAAACATTGTTGGTGCAGCAAACCAACGCCTTAGATTCATTCAACGCATATTTCGAGAATGTGTGGAAAATCTAAAGGTTCGCCCTATGTTGGAATATTGTGCTCCTGTTTGGAACCTTCACTGGATGGTTCATATCCATGATATAGAGATCGTTCAGCGTAGGGCAGCCAGATTTGTTAAGGCCAGTTATCAAAATTCCGCGAGTGTGACAAAAATGCTTCACTCTCTAAATTGGGACACGTTGAAGTCCAGACGCGAAAAGTTATCTATGGAATTATTCAAACGTTTTAAACTTTCTTGTAATTCACATCTTGTTTCCCATATATTAACGCCTAACGACCACTCTAGGAGTAGACAATCTCTTAAATTCTTTGACCAAGCTTCGTGCCAAGACGGATGCTTAATTACAATTGGTCGTTTTTTTGCATGCGATTTGACGATGGCATAGCCTACCTGGCGATTCTCCTGATTTAGTAAAAATCAATCGAACAATATGATTCCAAGTCGCTATTGACGTAGGAGCATTCTTCTGAAATTGGGTACGAGCGCCCCCCCCCCCTAGTTATATTGATGATGCATATCCAAACCTTTTCAAATTTGAATAAATTAGGAAATGAGGCAATTTTCATTTTGACTTGAGGCATAATGCCAGATCCTATTATTCATACGTATATACATGCTAATGCATAGGTTATCCATTTGCATTGTTTTTGGTTGCGATTTTCCTTATTAAGCAATGTATGAGTCAGCATATTTGGCAAAGAGTTAATTTTTGGCAAGTATCTTAACAAAGTACAAGCCCACTGAGTTTCCCCACATGTTATTTATGAGTGAAAAAAATGAAATATTTCATACTACACATTATTCGCATAAAATGTATTTATTTTAGAAAAAATATCCTGCCAAACAATCACGTTAACTTTTTCTCCTACGTGAGTATAAATTGGATGACTCGTTTAATGTGGAAAGCTTGCAGACAAGGCTTAGTAAAAGAAGACATTGCTAAAATAGATTCACCAGATGCAGTTACACCTAATCATAAAAGGTAAAATTAAACAAATTTAAAATTCTCAAATTAAACAAATTGAAAATTCTCAAATTCATCAAGATTTAAAAAAAAATACAATGAAAGATGTCTAAATGTCAATTTAAACCTATTGACTGACACATTTTTATCTTTCTTGAAGATTTGTGCATATATGGGAAGAAGCCCTACGAAAGGATAACACAAATGTGTCCTTTCTTCGCGTTATTTGGCGGTTTAACCGGTCACGTTTTTTCGTAGCAGGTCTGTTCGTTGTCATTTATTACACAGCCCTGTTTTCTCAGACAGTAAGTTCCAAAAAGTATCACGTTATAAGCTTTGAAATGAAATATTTGATATGCTCAATTAACACTAAACGTAATCTTTATTTTTGGTTTAGTCATGGATAATTAAAAACATCCTAGAATTTCTGGGGAGTCCAACGACCAATAACTGGCAAGGTGCATATCTGGTTGTGGCCATGTCAGTTGCTTTAATGCTAAAGAACATCGCGTTTAATTTATTTTGGATAGTAGGAAATATAGCAGGCAAGTTTTATCAAAATTCTTAAGTTAAGTTCATATACTCTATTTTTTAACTGGAATTTTCTGTTTAAATGGTATCAACGAAACCCACTTAGGTGTCAGAACCCAAGGAGCACTTCAATTATTAATATATGAAAAGATATTGCGCCTAAAAAATGGGGGTGAAAATAAATCGGCAGAGGTAAGTACAATACAAGTTCACTCATTGCTTATTTATTTAAGAAGTTTGGTTAAAGTTTTATAAAAAATTTACTTGTCAGCTTCTAAATTATTATGCCGGAGACATCGACCGCATTGTAAACACAATAGTGTTCGCTGGATACGTCTTCGGAATTCCAATTGTGACTCTACTAAACACATTTTACGGTTACTGGCTTATCGGACCTTGGTCACTACTAGGAAACTGCGTTATATATTTTTATTATCCTTTCTTAGTAAGTACTAGCATTAAACTCATAATTGAGTGTGAAGTAATTTCTATGATAATGTTTAAATTAAGGAAATGTGGCAATTTTAATTTTCATTTGAGGCATAATGCCAGATCCTAGTATTTATATTTATACATGCAAATGGTAATCATGCATTTGCATGTATAAATGATGTATATATGTTTAAAGATAAGTTATAAGTTATCTTTCTGAAGTAATTACCAAGCAAGAAATAATAATTAGCTAATAATCATGACTATCTAATATAATAAAAATTTTAACGTATCTAATACAATCTTTTTAACTGATGGTTTGATATTTGCCATACGCTTATCTATACACTATGCTTATTGTCAAATTTCAGTTTTTTGTAATTAATAAAGTCATTAAGTTACGAGTACAATCAGCGGGTTTCAGGGATCAGCGCATCGGCATCATCAATGAAGTCCTATCAAATATAAAGTCGATTAAAATGTATTCTTGGGAAGAAGCCTTTTATGAAATTATAAAAGGCAAGTGAGAATCTTAAAGGGCCATTCAAAAAGGACGTCCTCAAAAGGGGGCAGGGGGTCTGCTGACATATGGACAGGGAGGGGGAGGGGTAAGCCATTATAGACGTCAGCTAATTATGGAATTTTTCAGTTTCTTTAAAGGTCAGTGAAAGAGGAAATGGACACCAGAAATGTGTCCCCAGTCCCAAATGTAATTGAATTTTTAAAACCCTCAAGAAAGTCAGTAATTATGCCTAATTTTGTGTTAAACTCCAATTTTATACTGGAATTTATCTTCGTGGTCAGGAAATTCCCATTAATCAGAAAAATCTGGAAAAACGTCGTGGAAATGTCAGTGGGACGTGTGTTTGGAAATGTATAGGATGGGCCTTTGTATGTTCCAACAAATTTTCTGGACACCCTACTATTAAAAAAAATCAAGGACGTCTATGAGGGGGGAGGAGGTCAGGGTAAATTGGACACCTTGTAAACAGTAGGAGGAGGGGAGGGGGAGGAGTGGCCAAATCTTGAAGAAATTCCAAGGACATCCTTTTTGAATGGCTCATAAAATACAATTGTTCTCGCCATTACACCATAAAGCTTCAAATTTAGAAAAACAAACCTAAGTAATCCAATATTTTTAAAGGTTTCCGAAATAAAGAAGGTTCGGCCCTATACCGAGCCACATTCCTAGAAAACAGTTGTTACATATCAACGTTGTGTTTCCCGTGCATAGCGCCTACAGCCAGCATGATTGGATACGCTCTTATGGGCGGACAATTGACCACATCACTGGTACGTTTATGTTTTTCATAATATCTTGTCCACCATTTCCTAACACTAACTAATTACAAGCACTAATTTGCAATCCATTCTGCCTAGGTATTCACCTATATGTCTATGTCAGCGACGTACATGGTGGCGCTGCACAGCTCCTTGCATGCAATGAAAGCCTCTTCGGATGGACTTGTCAGCTGTCGAAGAATACAGGTGAGAAAAATTGGATAATTAGAAATTCCAGGAAGCTATCCCGCATGGCATACCTGTTAGCAGTGTTTGCCTACCAAATATAAATCAGTAACAGCATATAACCATTGGAGGATAATGTAATACAATAATGTAATAAATTATGAATACACTTTCCTCTTCCCCCTGTCCACACGGGGTCGATTTTTGCCCAGACCTCCCCCCTCCCCTAATAGACGTCCTTATTTATTTTTTTGAAAAGTAGGGTGTCCATAAATTTTTTGGAACACACAAAGGCACATCCTATAAATTTCCAAGCACCCGCCTCGCTATCATTTTCACGACATTTTTCCAGGTTTTTCTGATTAACGGAAATTTCCTGACCTCGAAGGAAAATTCCAGCATAAAATTGGTGTTTAACACAAAGATAGGCAAATTCCCGACTTTCCCGGACCCCGGCCTCTTCCCGCGGAATTCCCCGACCTTTAAAACTCAATTAAACAGAAAATTCAAAACCTGAAAAATGTTGTCATTAGTGAACGTCCATAATGGCTTTCCCCCTCCCTGCCCACATACCAGCAGACCCCCTCACACCGTGTTTAAATAACAAGTTTTTATAGTATAAATTAGAATTAATTTACGTTTTTGTAGTCAATACTTTTGGAATCTGAAATGAGCCCACCCACAAATGAAATCCAGAATCAGAACACAGAGAACGCGATAATTATCAACGATGCCATGATGACCTGGTCAGACATTCAAAAAGGGGTCCACAAGATAGGAAAATCAGAAACAAATTATAAGAAACCCTCAAAGACAGCTGATGTGGAAGACGGCAGGAACAAAAACGACCCCAACGAAAATGTCAAAATCACATTGAATAACATTAAACTCACTGTTCAAAAGGTGAGTTTGAACACTCAAAATACATTCTGAAATATTTCTGAAAATAACAAATTCGTGATCCGACTTAGGGTCAACTTATTGGAATCTGCGGTTCTGTTGGGAGTGGAAAGTCTTCTTTGTTCTCTGCGTTGACTAAATGGGTAGGTATAAGAAACTTAAGCAGTTAATCACGTGATCTATCCTGTGGCATCAATTATTTGTATAATTTGTAGGGGACCTTGCTGAACGGTAGTGTCAGTACGAATGGCTCCATTGCAATTGTTTCTCAAAAAGCTTGGATTTTTGGTGGAACCATCCGAGAGAATATCACATTTGGTTTACCATATGAAGAGACAAGGTTAGTATGTTTTAAATCATTAAGGTGAATCACAACCCTATCACTTTCAATGGGTAACATTTTAAAACACAATCACAGTTAAACAAAAAGAGATTAAATAAAAATAAAAATTGTTTAAAATAGCCTGATAAATCAGCAATGGTATTACTTTTTCGTTTTT
>JAQGAE010005222.1:0-11548 GCA_034696685.1 Julus scandinavius
GTCCAAACTCTGCCACTGCCACTGCTAACTCTGGCAACTGCCACTGCTAACTCTGACAACTGTCATTACCAACTCTGGCAACTGTCATTGATAACAGTCCAAACTCTGACACTGCCACTGCTAACTCTGACAACTGTCATTGATAACAGTCCAAACTCTGACAACTGTCATTGATAAGTCCAAACTCTGCCACTGCCACTGCTAACTCTGGCAACTGCCACTGCTAACTCTGACAACTGTCATTACCAACTCTGACAACTGTCATTGATAACAGTCCAAACTCTGACACTGCCACTGCCAACTCGGACAACTGTCATTGATAATTGCTAACAATACCAACTTTGACAACTATCACTGCCAACATTCATAACTCTGACAACTGTCATTGCTAACAGACAACTATAACAGTGACGCTACCAACATTCCTAACTCTGACAACTGTCATTGATAACAGTCCAAACTCTGCCACTGCCACTGCCAACTCTTACAACTGTCATTGCTAACAGACAACTCTAACAGTGACGCTACCAACATTCCTAACTCCGACAACTGTCATTGATAACAGTCCAAACTCTGAAACTGTCATTGCTAATTGCTAACAATACCAACTTTGCCAACAGACATAACTCTTTGACTACTGTCACTGCCAACATTCCAAACTCTGACAACTGCCACTGCCAACTCTGACAACTGTCATTGCCAATTCTAACACTGCCACTGCCAACTCTGACACTGCCACTGACACTGCCAACTGTCATTGCCAACTCTGACATCTGTCATTGATAACAGTCCAAACTCTGACACTGCCAACTCTGACAACTGTCGTTGCCAACAGTCCAAACTCTGACAACTGTCATTGCTCTAACAGACAACTCTAACAGTGACGCTACCAACATTCCAAACTCCGACAACTGTCATTGGCAACTGGGGGCATAACTCTTGACAAGTGTCACCGCCATCGCTTACAGTTTCTAGCTATAACGCGCGAGTACTTCATTAATCGCGTTATAGGAGAGCTAATGGTCAGTGGAGTGGAGTTGAATGGTCCCACCACTGACCATGGGATAAGTTTGCCACGCCCACTTTGAGTTTCTCCCACGGAAACCGAAACCGTTTTATGTTTCCAAAATTAAATTGTTTAATGTGACGAAACAAGAATTTCATTTTTCAACCCTCTTCTTATAAAATATATTAAAAAGTTTTTACCCCTAAAAACAGCAATTTTCTGGGTGCTTTGCAAAGGGTCATTTAGTGGGCTAATAATAAGAACGCAGTGTGTGATAATAAGGTCCAGTGGTCACTCGAAACATTAACCAAAAAACATTCTAAACAAGTCTACGAAACACTTTTTTAAAAATTTTAAAAAAAAATCATATGTTTGCTGAAATTGTTTTCTCTCCCCCCCCCCCTTAATGCGTTTTGTTTCGGAAGGTTAGTCACGAAAATTGGAAATGTTTCCACTTTTTTTTTTGACTGAAAAAGAACAAAATGGCGCAGGTTGGGTTTGAGGAGGAGGAGGAGGAGGAAAAGGAGGGGAATAAGAGGCTTACCTTTGAAATCCGGATAATTGGGTCACCATCTGGTCCAGTTGTTTCACCTGTGAAAATAAGTGAATCAGTGGTCAGTCATTTGACTTATTTCGATTAATTGGGAGGCTGGATTCTGAGGCTGACTGACATTGGAAATAAGTTTGACTGACCAGCTGACTTAAGATCAGACTTACAAATTAACTGAATCTGTCTGACCATGGGCCTTAACAGTGACTGGGTCTGACTGACAAATGAGTTAAGACTGATGACTTAAGTTGACTGACCTTTTCCTCATCTCCGTCGAACAGTTGCAGGAAGCTGGCCTGTGTTCCGGTGGTCCCTTTGACTCCTCTGAAGCGAAGGTCCTCTTTGGCCCTTTCCAAGTTCCTCAAGTCCATCAACAGATCCTGAATCCAGATACAGGCGCGTTTGCCCACGGTGGTCAACTGCGCAGGTCTAAAAGTGAAAACAAAATGTCAGTCAATCAGTCAACTCAGTCAATTGACTCCCAATCCCACTTACTGCATGTGAGTGAAGCCGAGGGTTGGCAGACTGCGGTATGTGACAGCAAACTTAGACAGACAGTCGATGCATCTGGCAACCTGGAACACAAAGAAAAACATCAGATATGGGACTGTCAGCATTGCTCAGACATGGACAATGTCTTCAAGCTACTGTCAGCATTGTTCAGACATGGCCAATGTCTTCATGGGAATTTTCAGCATTGCTCAGACATGGCCAATGTCTTCATGAGACTTTCAGCATTGTTCAGACATGGCCAATGTCTTCAAGCTACTGTCAATATCTCCAGCATTGTCCAACAATACTGTCAACATCTTGCAGTTGATCCTCAAGGACAGCAAACATTGGCACCTTTCCAAATCCAAGAACAGGATGCATGATAAGAGACAAAGCAGGACAAAGACAGCCAGGTGACCTTGTTTACTCTTGTGGTCATGTGACCTTTTAGATTCATTTTAACCTGTGTGATCATCTGCAGCCATTACCAGATTTTGAAGGACTGACGTCATTTGTTCCTTCTGCATTTTGTGCAGACAGTGAGAATACGGCATTAACCTTCAACCGTCTTCTGCATACTCTCGCGCAGAGTTCTGTTAAGTACACGTACTGCATTAGATTTACTTTTAAATTTGCAAGTTATTTGACAACGCGCATTACAAAAATTAAGTTTTTCCACGAACGAGGGCCCCTATTTTTTTGTTCCGTATCCGCATCGTTCCGTAATTGATGATGAGTTTTAAATGTTCCGCAGTCTCTTCATTTATTCATGAAGCTCATGCATCGTTATAATTCGCGAATAAATTGAGATTTTTTTATTCCTCCGAAATGAGATTGGCAAATTTTTAACGAAAACTAAATTTGTCCAAATGGAGTCGTTTGGAACGACTACGTGCTACGTGCAACCGTTATGGCGCTCCTCGCGCAACGAGGGGCGAAGTTCGTTAAGAGGGTGGAAGGGCTTCGGGTCCTCGGCATCCGATGCCGACGAGCCGAGAGCGCCTCCCGCGACAGGGCGCATTTACCGATATAAACCCCCTTCCTAGTAGGACGACACTAGGTGGCGCTGCCGACAGTAGAGTTGGTTTCGCGTTTGCTCCCCGATACTTTGACCGAGGGGCAATGTTTCGCACTCGTGTTTCAGAAATAGGCCAACGCTAAAAATCATTGAACCAACTCATTGTTACGTTTCGAAACAATCCGAACTTCGCTTTCTTTGTTTTTTCGGAGGCTCTCCAAACTTTGTCTGAAATGATGTAAATGCAAATTTGTGCCGAGTCAGGGTTTGTTGTTGTTGTTGTTATTGTTGTTTCATCGATTTGCCCAGTTAGAATTTGCGATTATCTCGGCAGGGAGCGTTCGGTTCATCAAAATGGAGGAATCGATCCTTCGCAGACCTTTTATGTTGCCAGTGACGTGGTCGTGTCACGCTTATAAGTCTCCCTTAATGATGCCATTAAACATTCGCCCCTCATTTGCAATTGTTTATTACCGCAATTCGCGTTGATTATTACCACGCAAAATCGAACGCTCGTCACGTCACTTCTGGATCGCAACCCGATGGCTTCCCGCATGGAAGATCCCTTTCCGACAACTGTGTTACGTACGGTCGTATCCACGCGAGTGTTAATCGCAATTTCCTTATTTAATGGACTGCCCTCGCCTTTTTTTGGTCATCGGGCATGATGTCCATGACGGGATTGCAGGATTGACCCTTAATGCTCGGGTCTTTTTTAGCCTTAGTTGCCTTTGAGCCCATAAACCTTTTTCAACCAACAATTTAAAACGGCCTTGAGCAGTAGGTGCACTTAAGAAAAGTCACATGACAAAGAGGGAAGAAATAGTGCAAATAAGCTAGGCACCAGTCTTTCCCCCTACCAGTGAGGAAAAGGCGCCAGTCATTTCCTGTCTTTTAAAGTCAACTGGCCTTAAGGGGAAAGGTTATTTAATGACACTATGAATCTCAGTTCATCTCGTCGTTTACACAATAAAATTAACATGTTTATAAAGAGTGTAAATGAGTGTAAAATGTCACATGCCCTAGAGGAAGAAAGGAGTGCAGATAAGGGGTTCTAGAACTTTAAGGCCCTTTTGATAGGTTATCTGCGCAAAATACACCTTTGGGTTCTCTTGAGCCTTCACGATAGACCGTACAATTTCGATGGGTTGAAATGTCTCATCGCCCAGCCCCACATCGGACCCCACGAAGCACTGGGTCCTCGGCGTTGAAAAGTGACCGTTGTCATACCTTGTCCTCAAAGGTAACCAGACCATACTCTTTTAAGATTTGTGTCATAGTTTAAACTGAGGTGCCCACTTAACCCTTTTCTTAAATTTAGCCCTTTCGATGCATTCATCCCCACGAGGGTCATCCATGAAGTCTTCTTGGAATGGGCGGCAGCCATTGGACACCAGGGACCCATATATAGCAACGATGTACGGGCTCGTACCGTGGTGAACCCCATAACCCTTTTCCCCATTTTAAGCCTTTTTCTCCCTTTTACCCCTTTTCCCCACTTTAATGGCGGCCATTAGGAAGGGTGAGAGCGCCGTAGCTTGACCATGGTCGTAATTTAAGGACACCAAAACGGTTGTTTTAAGCCGGTTAATGAGGCGGGAAAACGTAGCTCCGCCAGGGGGCGCCCCCAACAAGTATTAATTAAGCAATTAGGCACGCGGTCTAATTATCTAATTTCATAAACGAGTCATTAATTTAAAAAGGCATCCGTCTAATTGAGCGAGAAAGCCCCCACACTTCCTCCTGTTCTTCCTTTTCCTCTTTCTGCTCCTGCTCTTCAGGTCTTAACGACCCAACCGCCCTCTGGAGGATCACACCGGATTTATGATGGCGTAAACGCCTTAGCATTATCAACATTATTGTTGAGAATCTTGTATATCTCAGGGAAAAAATTGGATTTTCCTCCTCCTTTTCCTTTATGTTCCCACTGATGTAGGGTAAAGAACCTTTTTTCTGCTTAGGGCCAACTTCGAGTCCCTCCCCCCCCCACCATATGGAATTTATTTGCTGACTGTAGGGTACTGAGTTGAATTGAATGTTTGCTTCCCAGTGATTATTGAGACCCCTGCTGATGAGGGTCTTTATTGATGGGTGGGCAGGAGGCTAAATTTGAACATCCTGTTTACATAAGAGGAAGTTTGGTTTTCCCCAAACACATATTAGGGTTACTCAAACAGACCCCAAAAGTTTCCCACATGTCTGCAGTTTATCAGTTAAGTGGTGCCACTAATGTCGAGACACTGACGTCAGGACATCGAATGTTGGATCAATGCCATCGTGTGAACGGCTGAGGACACTGATGTCGCGGCATACATTTGGCGATGTCATGTATGAATTTTTTTTTGATATTTGATACCGACAGCGCGGCACTAACGGCCATTATCACCGTGTCGACAGCCATTTTTGCGGAATCGAGTATTGCGGTATGAAGAGGGAGTCATGCAATTTCAACTAAATTTCTTCAACAAAAAGAAATTCAACTAAAGTTTTACAACTAAAAAAAATATTTTATACAAAATATATACGATATTTGGGACAATATATAAAAAATATATTTTTTGGTATATAAAATATATAAAACATTTGAATGTGGGTCCAGCGATGACCTCGAAATGACAACATTTTTAAAATGATGCCTTCTAATTGGCTGGACCTACTGCAAGTTGCTCCTTTGAGTCTTTTGTGATATGTTTACAAATGAAACATAACAAAAGACTCAACTTGTTGACTTTGGCAGAGTGCCAAATGCAGGTAGCCCAACTGCTCAAGTGAAAAGTTTGTTTGAGTATTTCTAATATTTCGCTTAGTACCCATAGTATACTCTCACGCACGTCCAGATTACGAAGGTTTGTCCCGATTATCGAGTTTCCTTCGTATCGATTTCGTTTAAACTTTTCCTTCGGCAAGCGATCGTTGTCCGTTTAACGCGTACACGATATGCAAATTTGGGTCGTTTATTTTGATAGGGTGATTAAGGTTGATGATCCTCGACTCAATTTAACTTCCTCCTCCTTCTCCTCATCCTGCTCCTTCTATTAATGTTTTTCTTCTGCTATTTTTTTTTTATATAAACTTAATTTGGAAAAAAAAGATCATTTTGTCTTTTTTGTTATTTTTTGCCATTTTCAAAGTCTGATCTTTTAAATTATTCACGTTATTCTGTGAGGAGGAGAAAAAGGAGGAGGAGGAGGAGAAGGATAGAAATGGGGATATTAGAAATTCGCTAAACTTATACTTTGTTGGAAAAAAATAAGAAACAGACTTCATAGAGGTTTTATCGACTTTTAAAAACTGGGCAATTTTTGCTTATTTTCGGGGCTGCAAATATTTTCAGCTGTAAATATTTGGGTTTAATGAGGTTCTCATTAATATGCATAGAGAGAATAGAAGCCGATGCTAAAAGGCCTTTTTTAAGCCGAGCAATTGCTTTTTACGGCTGTTTCAAACAAGGTTTAGCTTCGTATTTTAACTTACTTTCGTCAGTTACTCTTGTATTGCGGTAAAGGTTAGCCCGTGACGATCCTATTGCGACAAAGGTTCGTTTTTGGCTGTCGTATCACGGCAAATGTTCATTTGTGGCACTTGTAATTATACAAAGGTTTGTCTGGGTTTAGTGTATTGCGACAAAGGTTCATTTTTTACTCTTGTATTGTGGCAAACGTTTATTTCTGGCACTAGTATTGATACAAAGGTTCAACTGGGTGTCGTGTATGACTTGTGTATTGTGCTAAAGGTTCGACTGTTGCGCTCCTATTGCAGTAAAGGTTCGCCCGTAATGCTCCTATTGCGACAAAGGTTTGCCCGTGACGCTTCTATAGCATTACAGGTTTGCCCACAACGTTCATATTGCAACAAAGGTTTGTTTTTGGCACTAGTATTGATACAAAGGTTCGTTTGGGTTTCGTGTATGACTTCTGTATTGCGATAAAGGTTAGCCTGTGACGCTTCTATAGCGTTAAAGGTTTGCCTGCAACGTTCATATTGCAACAAAGGTTCGTTTTTGGCACTTGTATTGTTACAAAGGTTCGTCTGGGTTTCATGTATGACTTGTGTATTGCGCTAAAGGTTCGCCCATGACGCTTCTATAGCGTTAAAGGTTCGCCCGCAACGTTCGTATTACAACAAAGGTTAGTTTTTGGCTCTTGTATCGCGATAAAGGTTCATTAAAAGTTCAAACACGAACCATGTAATATATAAAAATATAAAACTAACCTTTGGAAGCAAAATATCAAATCCATCTTTTAAGACAATCAGATCCTAAAATGAAAAAAAAAACATAAGTGAAGGTTTACGATTTATGGGGGCCGCCATCTTGAAGCTGCTAAGAACCCATACGTACCGTGTTGTCTCCGACGTAACACGAGGTGGCGCCCAGGTGAATGATGGGCGCCGCCAGAGGGCACTGCTTGGCGAACACGTGCACGTGGGCCATGACGTCATGGCGCGTCTTTTTCTCTTCAAGGGCCGCGGCCTCAAAGTCCAAGTTGTCCACTTTAGAACGCATCTCGGACAACTGCTCAGCGCTCACACAAACGCCCAATTGCTGAGGAAACGAAATAAAGGTTTACGACTCCCAAAATGGCCGACATGAAAAGCGTTAATACAAGAATGAGGGGCTCAGGACTCCCAATATGGCCGACACAATAATTGAAAGAAAGCGTTAAAAAAACATGCAGCATGAATTACGACTCCCAAAATGGCCGACATGAAAAGCGTTAATGCAAGAATGAGGGGCTTAGGACTCCCAATATGGCCGACATAAAGTTTGAGCAATTAAAGAACGCTCAGTTGTTAAAGTTTAGGACTTTAAATATGGCCGACTGAAAGAGCAGCACCAATGACTTCGAAAGAATGAGTGATTTAGGACTCCCAATATGGCCGACATAAAGATCACTGACGACTTTGAAAGAATAAGGAGTTTAGGACTCCCAACATGGCAGACATAAAGATCACCGACGACTTTGCAAGAATAAGGAGTTTATGACTTCCAATATGGCCGACATAAAGATCACCGTCGACTTTGAAGGAATAATGAGTTTATGACTCCCAACATGGCCGACATAAAGATCACCGACGACTTTGAACGAATAAGGAGTTTAGGACTCCCAACATGGCCGACATAAAGATCACCGACGACTTTGAAAGAATAAGGAGTTTATGACTTCCAATATGGCCGACATAAAGATCACCGACGACTTTGAAAGAATGAGGAGTTTAGGACTCCCAATATGGCCGATCGAAAAGCTGGAGGAAGCATTTAAAGAACGCACAGTTGTTAAAGTATAGGACTCCCAATATGGCAGACATAAAGATCACCGACGACTTTAAAAGAATAAGGAGTTTAGGACTCCCAATATGGCCGAGAATCCCAACATGGCCGACATAAAGATCACCGTCGACTTTGAAGGAATAATGAGTTTAGGACTCCCAACATGGCCGACATAAAGATCACCCACGACTTTGAAAGAATAAGGAGTTTAGGACTTCCAACATGGCCGATCGAAAAGCTGTAGGAAGCATTTAAAGAACGCACAGTTGTTGGAGTTTAGGGAATTTCCCCGCATGCGTTCCATTTTCCCTCCCCGCGTGATTCTGCATCCCTCCCCCCACGTTCTATATTCCTTCTCATTCATATGTAATATTACAAATGACGCGTCAAAATATAAAAAAGGGTCTTCTTTTTCATCATTACCCCCGCGTATGTTGTCAAATAAACATGATTGGATGTTGAGGCCTACACATACACGAAGGACCCACGCGGAGGATGAGGGGGTCCTTATGAGGGAGGGGGGAAATCCCCCTTCTACAGAAACAAAAAATCATTTATTCTGACACTCGGTATAAAAGACGATTAATTATGCACGTCGTCGGTTTGCCTTGAATAATAGATCGGACGCCATCTTGGGGCTCCCAAAACGCCCTTTGCTCCTCGATTCACGAGCGTTGCGGAGGGGGTGAAAGAGGGGGGGGGGGTGATAATAATGTATGGATAAGAAGAGTAGATGATGACAGCTTCTACAAACGCGCACAACACTCCCGAAACCTGTATAATCTGTCCAAAAAGAAGAAAAATGGAACGAAATTAAACGATTTCTGACGTTTTGTCAACCGGATTTCGGATCTAATAAAATGATTTATTTCATTTCGTAAACCTTCAATTATTCAAGGGTTTGCTTTTTTATATCTACGTGTGTAGGTGGCGCTCTTGCAGGTGAAGATTTCCACGGAGGGATGTTGGGGGTGTTGAGGTCAAAGGGCACGTGTGCTTTACTCGTAAGGAATGTAGGTGGCGCGGGATTAAAAGGGATCATTCGGTGAGATATGGGGCCGATCAAGTGTTGGAACCTCGATTTACGAACGACGCTTCAGTTCACGAACACATTTCTCTGGGCCACCGATCAAAGGTCCATTCGAGAAACATCTAAAATGTGTTAGAATTTCCGAGGATTCAAACTAAAACTGCCATCTCTCGAGAGTTACTCTCGAGAGATGGCAACTCTCAGATGGCTGTCCATTCGAGTTCTTTGTTTTCAACCGAGTGCGCTATCGAGAGTTACTCTCGAGAGATGGCTACTCTCACGTGGCTGTCCATTTGAGTTCTTTGTTTTCAACCGATTGCTATCGAGAGTTACTCTCGAGAGATGGCTACTCTCAGATGGCTGTCCATTTGAGTTCTTTGTTTTCAACCGATTGCTATCGAGAGTTACTCTCGAGAGATGGCTACTCTCAGATGGCTGTCCATTCGAGTTCTTTGTTTTCAACCGAGTGCGCTATCGAGAGTTACTCTCGAGAGATGGCTACTCTCACGTGGCTGTCCATTTGAGAGATCTTTGTTTTCAACCGATTGCGCTATCGAGAGCACTCGAGAGATGGCTACTCTCATGGCTGTCCATTTAAGAGTTCTTTGTTTTAAACCGATTGGGCTATCGAGAGCACTATCGAGAGTTACTCACGAGAGATGGCTACTCTCACGTGGCTGTCCGTTCGAGAGTTCGTTTTCCACCGATTGCGCTCTCGAGAGATGGCTACTTTCAGATGGCTGTCCATTTGAGAGTTCTTTGTTTTCAACCGATTGCGCTATCGAGAGCACTCTCAAGAGTTACTCTCGAGAGATGGCTACTCTCACGTGGCTGTCCATTCAAGAGTTATTTGTTTTCAACCGATTGCTCTATCGAGAGCACTCTCAAGATTTACTCTCAGATGGCTGTCCATTTGAGAGTTATTTGTTTTCAACCGATTGCGCTATCGAGAGCACTCTCGAGAGAGATGGCTACTCTCACATGGCTGTCCATTTGAGTTCTTTGTTTTCAACCGGTTGCGCTATCGAGAGCACTCTCGAGAATTACTCTCGAGAGATGACTACTTTCAGATGGCTGTCCATTCAAGAGTTATTTGTTTTCAACCGATTGCTCTATCGAGAGCACTCTCAAGATTTACTCTCAGATGGCTGTCCATTTGAGAGTTATTTGTTTTCAACCGATTGCGCTATCGAGAGCACTCTCGAGAGAGATGGCTACTCTCACATGGCTGTCCATTTGAGTTCTTTGTTTTCAACCGGTTGCGCTATCGAGAGCACTCTCGAGAATTACTCTCGAGAGATGACTACTTTCAGATGGCTGTCCATTTGAGTTTTGTTTTCAACCGATTCCACTATCGAGAGCCTTCACGAGAGCACTCTCGAGATTTACATGAATTGCAATGGGAAACACTGATTCGGTTAACGAACTTTGTAGTTGTGCATTATGTCTGATATGATGCCCCAAACACAATAATGCCCTAAGTTGTTAACAGACAAAAAAGTGTTGGTTATTAACCCCTCTTTCCTCGTGGACTTGTAAGGACATGTCATACATAACGGGCTCTATTTAAGTCAATTCCCCATCATCGTTTCGTTTTCTACGTATAATAGTTTATAATATAATAGAGAAGGTGCTTAATTAGGACTTAATTAAAACGTGTCTGTCGTTAAAAGTTTATTAAAAAAAAAAAGCAGCAATTCGAAATTAGTCAGCAGGTGAGAAAAGTGGAATGAATGCGAGCCACGCCTCTTTTGCCCCTTTTCTCACACCTGTTCCACAAAACGAAGAGGACTAATTAAAAAATAGGCCTAATCAAGTCTTAAACATTCTTTCTTCACCCCTTCTTCCATCTTTTTATCCTCTGCTAACGATGGGGAGGCTCTGGAATGACTGAAGGAATGACTGAATGAAGAAGCGAATGAACAACGATAAGAGGTGCGACTTCAGGCGCCACCTATGACTGATTCACCCTGTTTCCACTTGTGCATTTTAACTCGGTTGGATGTACATTCTAAGTTGGATGCAACTGTAAAAATTCATGGTCGAACTGACTTGTCTCCATTAAGGCTGGTTCACACTTGGCGAAAGTGGCGCACAGTGAGCGACGAATTCGTCTGCTAAGGCCGGATATGACGCGCGCGCGTGCGCAGTACCTGGTGATCCCGGATCACTTCACGTGACCA
>JAQGAE010005223.1:0-11548 GCA_034696685.1 Julus scandinavius
ATTAATTGAAATAAATAGTTCAGTTTTCAACGTGCTTGCATATGAAAAACTTCATCAACTTAAGTTCACCATAACATATTCAATGCTCATCTGCCCAGCAACTGCTCAACCGTGAAACTGCTCAACTGCTCACCGGAAACATGTCCACCAACTTCGTACAAGGAGTGGTTTTTGATGAATGTGTCGCTGTCCTTCACTTCCAGCGTGCAACGTTTGAATCTATATTTGGGAAACAAAACAGTGAATTTTGAAGACATTAGGGCACTCGAACCCTGATGTAAGTTTTTAGATGGCCCCAGGGCCGCAGGGGCGTGTTTGGCTTAGGGGCCATTCAAAAATGACGTCCTTAAGAGGAAGTAGTGGTAAGGAACCTGCTGGAATCTCCCCTTTGAGATCAGGATATTTCCGTTAATCAGAAAAATCGTGGGATTGCTAGCTAGACGGGTGCTTGGGCCGTTATAAATTTAGGACGTATATGAGGGGGGAGGAGAAGGAGTGTGGGGTTAAAATGTCTAAAATGGACACCATGTGGACAGGGGTTGGGGGAGAATAGTAGTAGTGGGAGGGGCTTAAATGTATTATGAGTAATTAAGGGTGCTTGGAAATTTATAGGAATAGGCGTTTGTATATTCCAACACATTTTCTGGACACCCTTCATTTTAAAAAAAAAATGAAGGACGTCTGTAAGGGGAGGAAGAGGGGGAATCTAGGGCTAAAATGGATAAAATGGACACCGTGTGGACAGGAAGTTGGGGGAGAATCAATTTTTTAATAATTTTTGTGGATACCCTTTTTGAATTGCCCTTTAGTGGCAGCGAGAGTGGGGGGTAGCTTAGTAAAAACAGGAGTGGTTTGGGAGTTGCCTGCAGTAGGGGCATTGGGTGTGACTCGTTAGTAGTGGGAGGGGCTTAGTTGTAATGGGAGGGGCTTAAATGTATTATGAGTGATTAAGGGTGCTTGGAAATTTATAGGAATGGGCTTTTGTATATTCCAACACATTTTCTGGACACTCTACTTGTAAAAAAAATGAAGGACATCTATAAGGGGAGGAATAGGGGGTCTAGAACTAAAATGGATAAAATGGACACCATGTGGGCAGGAAGTTGGGGGATGAATCAATTTTTGTAGGTATTTTGGGGACGCCCTTTTTGAATGGCCTCTTAGTGGCATTGAGAGTGGGAGAGGCTTAGTAGAAGAAGGAGAGGTTTGGAAGTGACTTAGGAGGAGCTTAGTTGCAATGGGAGGGGCTTAAATGTATTATGAGTGATTAAGGGATTAGCTTAGTAGTAGTGGGAGTTGCCTAGAGGCATTGAGGGTGGTTTAGGGGCAGTCCTAAGCCTGTGCCCTGACGAAATGACCCCCTAATGCTAATGTAGCTAATGCTAATGGCCACTAAGAGGCCATTCCAAAAGGGAGTCCCCAAAATTACTTCAAAATTTGTCTGCCTCCCCAACCACAGTACACATGGTGTCCATTTTAGCCCTAGACTCCACCTTCCTCCTCATAGACGTACAAAGTAGGGTGTCCATAAAATGTGCTGGAACATACAAAATCCCATTCCTATAACTTACTCTGTATCTGCGGATAGTTCCGACGAATCTTGATCGCGTTTGGTTTTTTCAAAAAACTTGTCCATAATGTCACCGCCTGTGATGGACGGCGTAAGCTCCATTTTATAGTTGATGAGGTTGAATTGGGGAGCTGTGATCCTCAGTTCGTCCTCCACGGCTATGATCTTCAAAAATAAGTCCACAAATGAATTGCGCAATATCCAAATTTTCCAAATATCCAATTTTCACTTGAGATAATTCACGCTTACCCCTCCTTTGTCTATGCTTCTCAATTTTTTTTCGTGGAGTTCTTGGAGCAAGAATGGAGGTACGTTGAAGAGCGACATCCCGATGTGGATCATCATCTGGGTGAGGGCGTAGTGAGCGGCGACTCCTCCACCGCTCTCGGATTCCCTGAGATCCCCAACTGGAATGTTGAACAGGACAGGGGTCATCACGAAAGAGAGGAGGGGCACGACGTTTTGGCTTTGACTTTTGCAACTGGCGATTTTGTGCATCAGCGACACCAAGTCCTAAGGAGATGCGAAAAAAAAAAACCCAGCGATTTAAAAAAAACTGCTTACAAAAAAATGCTAAACTCTCTGATGACCTCCATGTTTTTTACAACTTCGATGACCACTGATGCCAAATAATGACCAGTTATACGCACCATGAGCACGTTGCAATTAACGTCCGGTAACTGGAAAATCAACAATCTAGTGGCTCTAAGTTGGTCTTGTACGTTTTTTATATCTGAAAAACAGTAGTAACAATATTTGATTTTATATGCATACCCTTGAGACCGATGAAAAATATGCATTTAGACAGGTTATGCGTTCAATGTAAGTGATAACCTCGTTTTAGTTTGTATTTTTTGCAGTTCCGGCCGTTGTTGATATTCACTTACAAAATCATCGGGACAAATAAAAATGATTCATTATGACTTTAGGGAGGTTTAGGGAGGTCCCAAGTCGAGACAGGCACATTTTATGCATTTAGAGAAGTTATGCATTTGCACAGGTTCTACTGTACCAAGAATTGCAAAATTGAAAAGTGAAAGTATAATTTAAAGTCCACTCGCCTCCAAGATCGTAAAACGAACCGGCGTAATCGCTGGTGAACAGCGTGTTGGGAATGTGCCTGATGAAGAATTTCAAGATGTCGCCGGCTACTTTGGGAGAGGCGGCCATCAGTTTTTCTTTGATGGCCTTCTGGTTGTCGTAAAAATCGGTGGACATCTTCGCTTTCAAGTCGTTCAAAGTTGCGGGGTCATTCGTCGGCATGCTCAGAACACCGTTTTCTTCAAATGCTTTTTTGTGAAGACATTCAAAGAGCTAGAAAATGAACAAAGGCGATTCTTGTAGGTTAATTTATAAGTGAGCTGTAAAACTAGATGAGTGAGGATTTACCATTTGTGTCACCAGAGGAATTCGGCAGTACGGAACTATCTTGCGATCTCGCTCCAACAATACCTTCAAATTCACCCCGAATACGGAATTCGATCCCAAGAATTTTTTTGCAACTACAGTATAAAAACGTTAAACTAATGAACAATAATTGCAAAATGTCAAATTAGTTATCAAAACAATAATATAATAAACTCGACCAGCGTATAATCGATTCATCGATTAAAGAATGGCGCGTTAGACTCTGGGCTTGTGTAAGGGCCACCGGAGAACATTTTATAATTCATTTTTGTCCCTAAACTGTTGTTCTATGTAAGTGCCAAATTTGATTTAAATCGAAGCATTTTTCACCAAGTTGGGATTCTTGTAGTGGGCACTACTTTTTTATGACTCACAGTGTAGTTGCCTTAATCGTTATTGGTTTTGCTCATTTTTTTCTTATTTCAGATTTTTATAAAAATAGTACGATAGACGATGAAACATTTGTGTCTTACTAGCATCAGTGAGCTTGTGTTTCTGCTGATTCACAATGTCTTTGAGTTTCAGTTCGATGTGATATTTCTTAGTCAATTTAAAATATCCCCTTTCCGCCATTTTTCGTATCCTCTCTCTGTCCTTGGAGTTTAAACTGTCGATTATAACTGGTTTGATATTGCTCGACAAGGGCCTGTAACTCTGTAAAAACATTGTCAAGACGGTATTTATACATAAAGGATCAGCATCAATCTTCAGCAGAGGAAGGCAGGCTTCTCCGGTGAAGAAAATATATATGCTACTAATATCAGATTTCTTGTTATTCTTTTAAATTAAACGTAAAATGATTATCAAACGCGTTTTGATATTCAACACTTACATTCGAATTGACTGAATACCGAAAATCCCAATCCTTATAAAATAAACGAACTATACATTAGTTCCAAAACGATAAAATTTCTGTATATCCATGAAATCCATGTTTTTCAATACTTACATCTTTATCGGTACGATATCTACCTTTATAATCCTTACAAAACAAACGGCATACATTAGTACGCATACGCCGTATTTTAATGAACTAAAATACACAAATTCAAATCAATTTAATGAATAATAAATTATACTTACCGCTTTATCCAACTTTTGTCTAAGTTTGTGCTCCAAAGGCATCTGATGATATAAAAAGCGTTATGATACAAAGAACATTTTCAAACCACAGCATTTATACATAATTTAATAAGTGAAATTTTACCGCAACTTGGCGACCAAGTTTTCGTACATTCTTCATGTTGACAAAACGTAAAATTTTAACGTTAGATTTTGATAAAAAAAACTAAAAAAAAGCCGAATTTTTGATGAATATCTAAATGGAATTAGAATTCAGAAGTAGAACAAAGTTAAGGTAAAAAAAAGAATACACGTGCATTTTTGGAACGTAAGCGCGTGACATTTTGGAACGCATACGCGTGCTACTCGTCGATTGGTCGATACGTCACGTGCTTAAAATGGGAGCCATAATGCCCCAAACAAATGCCCCCAAATGGAAAATTTTGGGACATTTTGGGGAAATTTGAAAGCTACCAAAAAGTAAAAAACCAAGAAACCGTGTGGACAGGGTAGGGGAGGGTGAAGCCATTATGGACGTCCACTAATGATGGCAATTCTCAGTTTTTGTTTTTTCTGTTCAATTGAGTTTTAAAGATCAGTGAAAGGATCATCAGTCAAAGGCATGTATAATATTTGCATCTGAGTTATCTTAATTATTAAAAAATTACACGAAAGATTTACAAAATGAAAAAAAATACGTAAGTCGAAACTAACCTGGATATTGCCCTTTGTGAATCCACTTCATCAAACCTAATACAATATCCTAACCAATACACAACGAAGACAAATGATCGTGAAAATTTAAGCCAAACTTGTAACAGATACATTTATTACTATTTACATGCATTAAGTACATATTATTTACAAACTAGGTTAAATTTCAAATACAGTATTAGTTTAACACGTGACAAACATGGCAAAGAGATACATGGTGAACAGTGGGATTTACCTGCTATTCGTTTCTTGAAAAATGTCTTGAAAAATTTACTAAAACAACATGTTTTCAAAATATCCATCTTTGCAAAAACAAAAAAAACGGGGACAGTGCTGTAATAGAAACTGTCTTACCTGACTTAAGACACAGGCACATGTATAACATGTACTCGAGTGCATCATCAACACCGTGCATTACACCAAAGTGCCGTCAGTTATTTTATTTCAAGACGGTCCTTAAATTCATACCAGCAATGGTGAAAATCTTCAATGAACTTGCAGTAGTTTTAAAAATATTAGTAAATTCAATGCTTATTAAGTATTTATCTGAAAAACTAAACCAAGAATTTACACTTGTCGGAATATTTTTTTTTGTCAAACCACTGATTTATAACCTCGGGTGGAAAAACTATACATGGCCCACACATGATTAACTGGAAAACAGACCCTCAAATTGGATATATGACGCTATTCGCCTGGCAATCGGGAGACCCAGGTTCGATTCCCGACCGGATCGGCTACCCTGACTGTGGTTTTCGCAGGTGTACTTCCTCTAAAAATCAACCACGACCGTGTTCCTTCCTCTCCTCATTCTTCTACTTTCTCTTTCCTATGCCCTTAGATGTCCGGCGCCGCACACGCACTACACTGAAGGAATCAACGTGTGTTTGCCCCGTCTGGAAGGAGAGGATAATCCGTTGAACCACCTTCGTGATAGTGACTGGAATTTAAAATTCTTGCACACGAACCAGGAATTCCCAGTAAGTGTGAGTCATAAGCTTGCGTTGATTACGTCCCTTTTATTTTTTTATATCCCTAATGTGGTCTGGGCTCTCTAAGACCGCAGTAGTCTTTGGGCCTCTAAACTTAACCACCCAACCAACATCTATTTCACTTTGGTTGTTTCTGAAGTGACAGTCATTACAAACACTTCACTGAAAGCCGACGCCGGCGATCGAGTGGGTTACGTGCTTGCCTATCAGTCCTAAGATGCGGGGTTCGCTCCCCGTCGAGGTGGGTGGGAGTTTTTTTACGGATGGGAGAAATTTTCAAAGTGGCGGCTCTTTTGGATGAGAGTTTAAACCGAGGTCCAATGTTGATTGTTTTACGTTAAAGACTTTTCTCCCCCTCCTATAATTTTTCCACCCGGTAAGTGTTTTTTTTTTATAACTTACGCTGCCTTTGTAAATGTTTACCTTGTAGGTACTTGACTTTAAGAACCCTCTCAAAAATAACCCTTTATACCATCAACCAGTGAGCAAGATTTATTTACAGTTGCGGATGGTGGCATCTGATGACCCATTCAGCATTTGGATTCTCCTGATAAACAGCAAATACGGACGTGTCCTGATGAAGCCTTCTTTCACCTGAAATTCAGACATTTTGTTAAGGTCCCCTTTGACAGAAATCTGCCCTTTGTATTATAAATATCGACGTTTGTTACCTATGTTGCCTCCAATTTCGTATAAGTAATGAGCCTTGACTACGGATTCCGCATCGGAGACGCTCATCGTACAAATGATGCTGCCGTTAGGATAAATTTCAGAAAAAGCCCTGGATGTAAAAAAATAATTATAGAAATTTAGTAACATTTGAGGTTTTTAAGAGTTAAAATGCTGACAATTCAGTAAATTAATGAATCACCTCCTGGATTCCATTCTTCCTTGGACTCTTCTTCGCTCTTCAGGAGGAGTTGTCTTGTGTCCGATACTTTTAAGGACATGCAACACGACATCACCCGCACACGTCGTTGGTTTGAGTAGTATCGGAAGATGCAAAACGTTGAACTGGGGAGCTTGAACCCTTATGACACCAGCTTGAAAATCGACCTTTTTAAAAAAAAATGATTTCATAAATGAGTAACGAACATATAGGGGTGACTGGGGCACAGTGATACAACGTCTTTATATAAAAATCAGGTTTTTCAGCAACCCAATGCTTTTGATTTGCAAAGAAGCTGTATGCAGCACTCTTTCATTAACTAAAATTTCTGCGATCTGACTAAGTATAGAAGAAAAAATTTGCACTTAAAGTTTTTGTTCTTGAAAAGTAATTATTCAACTCGCAATTGGATTTTTATTCTAGCTGTAATTATAAAACATTATTAATGCTGCAATATACCATTGACGAGTGTATATATCCAGCTATAATTTCAAACTAAAGTTTATGTTAGTTAGCCATGTGGTCAGCTGTAAGGCCTTATTCAAATCAAATTGGTTATACGGGGTACAGTGGACCACATCATTATGGGGCACAGTGGGATATGTCCCAGCTTACCCCAATTAATGTTTTTGGAAAATATTTGTGTATTTTCTCATTAATCATAAATTTAAAAAAACATGTTTAAAGTGATGTTTTAAAGTAAAAATGGTTTATAATCACAGAAAAAAAAAAATTTTGAGAGTAAGCAGTGAAAATATGAAAACTGCTATGAAAACTGTTAATTTTAATCGTTTTTGTAATTTATACTTGGAATTTTAAATTGACGTGCTGAATTAAACACAATTAATCAATATGGTGTTCTTTTTTCTCGTAAAATTTGTCTTAATTTCGCGTGGGCCACTGTACCCCATGCCATGCCCCACTTTGCCCCAGTTTAGTGGCACAGTTGGACAGTCTGCGCCACCAACTTTAATCTTTTATAGCAAAAAAACTAGTAGCTCTAAAACGATGACAAAATGTATACAGATCCTGAAAGCTGAGTTATTCTTTGAAATTTTCCGAGTAACCATTTATTATAGATACTAATAATTTACCTCGTTATTTATTTTCCTGTAAATGTCAGCTTTAGTTCTCCTGTTCAACAGCCATTTTTTCTGCGGGGGAAATCGGTTTATGTCAATTATAGACAATATGATTTTATAACCAATTTAGGCGATAAAAATTCTAAATCGTAAACTGACCGGCTTATTATTTTCTTTGGCATTCCTCCTGACAACAGCGCTTTCGTGTTGCAATCTGATTTGTTTCAGCATGAAACCTGGTACAGTGAACAAAATGTCTCTGTATTTTATCATAATCTTCGTAAGTCTGCAAGTGGATGCTGCCAAATTCATTTCGGTGACCAGATCCCTCTTCGGATCGTTTCTCCTGATGGTTTTGGCCAGGAACAGATTCGGAGCCATTATCATCGCCACGTTTTGAAGACTCATCCGATTGTATTTCTCGTTATCGGCTATTTTCGAAAGGAAGGACAGCAAAGCCTGCAATTCAAGAGGAAATTTCATGAATTATACAACTATTCAAAAAGGACGTCCTCAAGAGGGGGTGTGTGGAGTCTGCTGCCCTCTTGAACATTATGCGGACAGGGGGAGGTGGAGAAAACCATTATGGACGTCCACCAATGATGGTATTGTTTTTTTGGATTTTCTGTTTAATTGAGTTTTAAAGGTCAGTGAACGGGGAATGGACACCGGAAGAAATGTGTCCCCACTCCCAAATGTACTTGAATTTTTAAAACCTCGGGAAAGTCGGGAATTATGTCAAAATTTGTGTTACACACCAATTTTATGCTGGAATTTCAATGCGAGGTCAGGAAATTTCCGTTAATCAGAAAAATCTGGAAAAATTTCGTGGAATTGGTAGCGAGACGAATGCTTGGAAATTTATAGAATGGGCCTTTGTATGTTCGAATACATTTTCTGGACACCTTACTTGTCAAAATAATTAAGGACGTCTATGAGGGGGAAGGGAGGAGGGGGGTTCTGGCTAAAATTTACACCGTGTGGACAAGAGGTTTGGGAGAGGGGCAGCTCCCCCTTTCCCCCTTTATTTTAGCTCTGGGCTAAAATGGAGAGGGGGCATTGGGGGGTTTGAGCTATAATGGACAGGATGTATGGGGGAAGGGGCTCTGGGCTAAAATGGAGAGGGGGTAATGGGGGTCTGAGCTAAATGTACACCATATGGATGGAGGGAGAATGGTCTGGGATAAAATGGACACCACATGGACAGGGAGCATAGGAGAAGGGGGCTCTGGACTAAAATGGAGAGGGGGTATGGGGGTGTATGTATGTTCCAACACATTTTCTGGACCCCCTACTTTTTAAAAAAATGAAGGGCGTCTATGAGAGGGGACGGGGCTAAAATGGACACAATGTGGACAGCGGTTAGGGAGGGGGGAGGTTATGAAGTAATTTCGGGGACGGCCTTTTTGAACGGCCCCTTAGGATCTTGGGGGGGTCATAAGCATCACAGCAATGCATATTAGCTTCCCTCCAAACTTGCGTGGCACACATGAGGTCCCTTCGCGGCACACCAAATAAAAAACACAGGTCCAGATGTCGACCTTCCCGTAATGTTACCAAATTTTATGAAAACAAAGTTTACCGTACCCAAAGCGTATTACGATGAACTTCGGGCAACTGCATAACGAGGAGTTTCATCGCTTTTAATTGGTCCATGTTATCCGAAATGCCTACAAAAATAAAAGTATTTCGTTCTTTACTTCAGTACAAGTTGAATTTCAAAGGAGTTTGAAGAGTTGAATATCACGACAAGTTGTACGCGTGTTCTTCGACAAACACTTACAATCCAACTGGAAAAACGCATCGATGTAATCGTTGGTAAATAAAGGATTCGGCAACTCCCTGATGAAGTACTTCAAAATGGCGATGACATCATTGGTGGAACATATTTGAAACGCTTTCTCCACAGATGGCGGATTCGTGTAGAAATTATGCTCCAACTCCATCTTTAAAATATCTTTTTTATGCGATGATCCGGGAACTCTCAAAATACCTTCCTCTTTGAAGCCAGATCGTTCCAGATAATTTAACATCTAAAAACATGAAATAAACTCTCAATCACGGTGGTAAAAATCGTAAACCGGGCATCTCGATCAAAGCCGTATAAAAATATAATCTTACGGTTTCCAAAATCAGAGGGATTTTACACTTCGGAGATAGTTTACGATCATGGTGAATTAATGTTGTCAATGGTACTCCAAAAACAGAAGTTTCTATGATAAAAAAACATATGTATTTAGACATTTTATCGGGCATTAATCAAGGATAATCGAGGCCCATATAAAAAGCGTACCATCTTTCCTCCTTTTCTTTCTTCCTTTTCGTCTAAAAAACTGAATCCTATAAATATCAGCTATAATAGCAAACTCGATGCAAGCCAGACTTTGTATTTTGATCACATCTTCATTGCTAAGATCAATGATGTACGTTGTTCCAGTCTTATCAGCCAAACATCGAAAATTCTGTAAACAATAAGCACTTTATTAAATTATTTATAACATGTAACACGAACACTTCATTTAAAACATTTGAAATCCTCTCGAGGGAAAACTGGTCTAAAATAAGTGATATAAAGAGAAAATACTTACGGGCAAATCCTCGTCCGAAGTATCGGAACCAACATATTCAAAATCCCACTCCTGAAATTTTAAATAATATCAAAATTATAGCTGTATAAATTCAAATCTTTTCCAAAAAATGGTCTGTTTGTAATTCAATTTAAAAAGGGTAGCAGGCAGTTTAAACTAAATTTACTCAACTAAAATGGAACAAGTGAAGGATTTACAACTATGAAATGTTCAACTAAACAGATTTTCAACTAGGTTTATTAAACTAAACATCAATCAGGTGGCTTTTATTCTTCTGAGTTAGGTTAGATAACATTTTTTAGTTATAAATATAAATTTATAAAAATTTAGGTGTAAATCATTAGTTGAACCAAATTTAGGTACATTTTTTTTAGTTGTAAAACTTTTGTGGAATTTTTTTTTTGTTGAAGAAATTTAGTTGAAATTGCATGACTCCAATTAAAAGTGTCAATAAATTTCATACCTGATCACCTTCATCCCTGACATCTATAGATATGTCATTCTCTGATATTTCTAAATGACTAGGCAGAGAAATGTCCAAACCTCTCGCACCACCGTACCAAGATCCAATATTTTTAAATTTAAAAGTTTCAATCCCTGCGGATGAAATAATACGCGACAAAATTCAATAATCAAAATAAAATGTGCAATAAATAAAAATGAGGAAAAGCATGAGCATACCAGAACTGGCGTCAATATTTTTAGCAATCTGATCAAATTTGTTTCGATTCGCTTTCAAAAATGGAAACTCCTTCATCGATATGTTGGCCGGAAGTTTGGTACTTGGCTCGTAGTTGCTAGATGGAGCGCTTACACTTCCATCGGGAGGTCGCCTTACTTTATCCCATTCTTGATCAGATGTTAAATAATCGTTGTTGTCAATTGTACTGCAATACATAACGAAAACATGACATGAAACAAACTTTAAATCTCAAAATTAACAACTTTAAAAAAAAACATGTACATGATGTGCCCTGCAGTGACGCTAAAGTACAATGCAGTGAAGCTTAAATGCATTGCAGTCAAAAATAATCGGGACCGGGGCACAGTGGGACACGGGGAACAGTGGTACAACGTCTTTATAAAATCAGGTTTTATCAGCAAACCAATGCTTTTGATTTGCAAAGAAGCTGTATGCAGAACTCTTTCATTAACCAAAATTTCTGAGATCTGACACAAGTATAGAAGAAAATATATGCAGTTAAAGTTTTTGTTCTTGAAAAGTAATTATTCAACTCGCAATT
>JAQGAE010005224.1:0-11547 GCA_034696685.1 Julus scandinavius
CATTGCTGATTTATCAAGCTATTTTAGACAATTTTTATTTTTATTTAATCTTTTTTGGTTTGGCTGGAATTGTGTTTCAAAATTTCACCCATTGAAAGTGATAGGGTTGTGATCCAGCTTAACTTCGGCGGACCACGGAAATGACGAGACCTTGACATTTGCAGGATCATGTCCTGACTGATGTGGCCAAGTCTCAGATGCCACAACCTCAATTCCGAAGATTGGGCCAACCCACCTGTGGCCGACACCGACATTAACGGCAACAAATTCTTGCCCAAGTCGGGTCGAGGCTCCGCTGTCACATGATACAGACGGTCTTCCCTTTAAAAATCTAAAATTTGGGCCTTAAGATCGAAAACTTGAATTTTGTTTGCCGATCCCTTCCAGGTACAGCCTGCCGATTTGCTAATCTGGGAGGCTGACAGGAGATTTCTCCTTCCTGACGGAGCATATGTGACATCATGGATTGCAGTGAGCTGCTTTTGGCTGTTTACTACGGAAGGAAACACGGCAGTACCCTTTCCGACAATCTGGAATGAGCCTGAATAAGAGTACATGTCGATGGGGGTGCGTTTCCTGGTACTCCGTGAACCAGCGGCGATCATGACATATGCTTACGCCTGCCCCGGAATCGCATGTCCACCGATCGCTGTTACCGTCGTCGGCGGTTAGTGCCACAACGAGGATGTCAAACCCGGCCCATTTCACGGGAATCTTCATGTTGTCCATGGTACCCCAGACTTGCCCTTACAGCGACCTCCTTTCTTCCCCTTTCGCTTGCCTTTTGACCCTTTTGATTTCGGCGCCTGCTGCGCTGCAGGACCTGCAGGGACTGGCTGCATGGGCACGTACAGGGTGGTCTTTGGAATAGCACCCTGTGCCCCCGACCCGAGGTTAACCAGGTAGGTCTCTTTTAAATGACCCTTCTTACCGCAACGAGAACAGGACCTGGTCTCGGTTGGTTTTGTTGGCACTCCCTGCTAAACAGGCTGCGCCCACCCTCCTAGGTATACCTGATGCTGTTGGCCTTAGCAATCAGGGCTGCCTTGACTTTTGCAGGAACGAATTCAGCATCAGGCCAAGTGTGGAGGAGCTTGATTTTCAAGTCGAAACTCGGAGGAAGTCCCATTAACATCTGGAATGCCAAGTCGAAGTCATCAACCTGGCGACTTGCTTCTTACAGTTGGAGAGCTACAGGCTCCACCCGAGCGATAAAGCTCTCGGAGGACTAACCGGAGGCCGTCTACCTGGTCGCCTAGGTCTCTGGGCCAGGGGTTTAGTTGTGTACCCATAAGGGAGAGCCCCGGTATGGCCCTATAAAAACCCGCCAACATAAGTTACTAACGGACTCGTGAGTGCCTCCGCGGTAGGAACATCGGCCTTAGGGGCCTCGGCAGGAATATCGTCCGGAGCTTCCTGTCCGAGTTCTGGTAAGGACATATGTCCTGTGGATCGATCGTCGGGAACGGTCCCCATGATTGCCTCGTCAACCCGGACTTGACAAGACTCGCAAATGCAGCCTAGTTCCGGGTTGAAGAAGCGATACCCCCTCGTCGTCTGAGCGTAGCCGATGAGTATTCCGATAACGGAGGTGTCGTCAAATTTCCCCTTACGTTGAGCCTGAGGTACAAAACCGTAGACCTTGCTACCCACAGATCGAATGTGGGCAAGGTTCGGTGTATACCCTCTAAGCCGCTCGTAAGGAGAAACCATGTCGAGTATGCGTTGGGGCAGTCTGTTCTTAAGGTAGGTGAAGGTACGGAGGAATTCTGCCCAAAACTGGTTACCCAAACCGGAGTCGCGTAACATGACTAATGGCTTGAACGGCCGTTTGATTGAACCGTTCAGCCACTCCATTCATGTGCGGAGAGTAGACATTCGTGCACAGATGTCTAATTCCCCTCTCTCCATAGAATCTTTCAAACGGATTGGAGCAGAACTCTCCCCCATTGTCGGTTTTAATCGCCTTCACCTTATGACCAGTCTGGTTCTCCATCAACGCGATGTATTTTGAGATGCAGTCCATGACCTGGACCCTTATTTAATTCTTCAGTGCAGTGTGGCACGTAGGGGTGTCTGCTTCATGGTCTTATAACCGGAGGCAGTCTACCTGGTCGCCTAGGTCTCTGGGCCAGGGGTTTAGTTGTGTACCCGTAAGGGAGAGCATCTGTATGGCCCTATAAAAACCCGCCAACATAAACAAACCTGCACAAATCATTGTTTTGGCAATCAGCGTTTGGGTTTTCGAGCTGTTAGCTGGGGAGTCCTCCGGGTTTAATGTGTTGCAAAAGGCTGCTTGAGACAGCACACCACGCAGTCGTCATCAGGCTTTTCTCAAAACAGAAAGTCTGCCGAGTGTGGGTCATCAGGTGCTTCGGGTGTCTGGCAGAGCACTTGTGCAAAAGGCTGCTCTAGACAGCACACAAGTTATCTTCGGGACACCAGTGCGAAAGGCAAAATGCCGGGCCTGGTCCGAGGACATAGGATCTGCTGAATGGAACCCGAGAACCATGGTGACGGCTCGGGCGTGTCACGCTGTGGGGGAGTTCGTCTTCCTTACCTTCGTGACCTGATGGCTGTCCGGTCCCGATGACGTTGTCCCGAGGAACCTGAAAGGTAAATGGAAAACCATGCTCTGCTACCATTGTTGTAAAAAAAAATTGGAGGCATTGACTCAGTTTAATTCGAAGAACAAAAACTCATGTTGAAGTTTATTTTCATTACAGAGTTGTTGCTGGACGTCCGTTCTGGGCAAAGCCCAGTACACATGTGTGTCAAGCAAAACCAACATGGCCGCCAGGTCGACGACCCCGACAATGGTGCCACCTGGACGGACCCCACCAAAACAGAAAACAGGTCAGGAAACAGTAGGGGGGAGTTTCAAATTAATTAAACAATTCATTTTAATTAATTATTATCCTGTTTCCTTTTTCTAGACATTCTCCATAACACGGACATACAGGGTGATCATCATCGTGCCCCAAAGGACATCTTGAAGGAAGGTGAGGCCCTAGGATAATGGGTAAGTGTATTTAAAATTAATCTAAAACTAATTAAAACCCGTTTAGCTTTTCCTCCCATAACTGGAAAAGCACTCCTTTAAGGTTTTAACGGGACCACTCACACCACGTCACACTACCCTGCACATTTATGATCAACAGTTTCATCCGCAGGGATTGAAACTAGCATCGCAACTGCCAGATCATTTCGCGGGTAGTCGGCTCATAAGTATGTTATATATGAGCCAACACCTCCCTGCATTAGGTTCCAGTGAACCCTTGGAAGAGCGTCTCCCTAATCCTAGGATGGACCGAAAAGAAGATGATGGAGTAAACCTTTTGGCACCTTTCCTCGGACGTTTCCTGATCAGCCTTGGTGGCGGCCTTTTCGGGATTCTTGCGGTCCTTACTCACGAACCACTCATGATATCCTTGGCGACCGATCCGCATAAGGGAGCGAGAAGTCGTATCCATCGACCATATTTTACCAGAAGAATGGTGAGGTGCAAATTTAGAATTTCGTATTGTCACGTAAACAAGAAACGTCATTGAGAAACCGCATGCGCCCTACACATCGCGATGAAACTCCGGTTTTGCAAGACCTCAATGAACGATGCCGTTGTTTGGAAACACCAAAAACGCCGACCTTCCAGCCAGAAGGACCAACGTGCAAACTTCATACCTCGCGTTATTTTCAGAAAGAAAACCACAATCACAACCAAAAACCCAAGGGAAGCCAAGAAAAACCACCAAACCTGCGTTTACCTGGCTTCTGTCCTGTCCCGGATGATGGCCGTCCAAAAATTTCTAAACGGAAGAAAGAGTTACATCGGAAAATCATAAATTAAGCATTTGCCAAACACAACAATACCATCCATACACGACAACAATTAACCAATGGTGTGTTGCAATGGTCACACTACGAGGGACAGATAATTGCAAGTACATAAGACTCTCACACTCAGAACCGTAAACATGTTATTAAACAATTGTTGAAAAACAGCCAATTTACATGAACAAACTACAACTGCAACTTCATGATTATCAGCGTGATCTCAATCAAACAACTCAAAGACCATGAGTGGGGAATTGATGATTTCAAAGATTTGACTTGCTGGGTTTTGGGAACATAGGGCTACCGTTTATTAAAACAAAATTCACCCCAAATTTAATGAGAACACTTCCGGAAACCCTAAAGCAAAAAAACGTTCACTTTCTTAACAGCAATGACAATCCATTCCAGATTGCCCCTGTCAAAGGTTCGTTCAGGCAAAACCAATGGCGGGGGTTTATGCACACATGCGATTGGACGGCTTGCCACCAGGAGTCGCAACACTCAGCCAACGGCGGTGTTGCAATGACAATGCCAATGACTATTGGGCGATTCGCCACCAACAGCAGTCTTTGGTAGGAGCCCTCTGTTGCCGTAGGTTCTGTGGGCCGGGAAAAACCTCTGGCAGTGGGCACAAACGGAGAAAACGTCCGGTGGTGGGTGCGAACGGAGAAACCCTCCAGCAGTGGGCGGACAACAACCCCGATGAGAAAAACGGCCAGTTTACCGGCCGAATGTCCCAACTGATTGGTTCACGCGGCCTCCAATGGGCGATCAGCAAACAGGCGACGGACACGTTCAACGAATGGCGACGGGCCACTGATAGCGAGTAAATGCGAAAGAATCCCATTGGCCAACAACTGGCCATTCCAAACATGAATTCCAAACAAAAAATGTCTCCTTAACAGTGTGAAAATCACCCATGTCCATGTTGCTTTCTAGATCTCCGTGGTCGCAATGGTTTGACAGAAACAACCACGCTCTGCTATCAATGTTGACTTTGACACAGAGACATGGAAACCAAGGTGATTAAGCACATATTGACTTTTATTTCATTGGAATCAAAACTCACGTTTACATTGTATTTTTCAGGAGCATACTTAAAAACGTCCATCCACAACACGGCCATATCAGCAACCAGGAAAAAACAATGATCGACACACAAAAAAACATGCCCCAACAGTGGCGCCACCTGGGCCACTCAACCTTAACTCTGGTAAAGGGGGGAAGGAAAAAGGAAAAGGTTTAATTAATTTTAATTATCAGTCGATCAACATTAGTGTAATTATTGTCTTTTTTATTTCCATTTTAGGTTTGCTTCAGGACATTCTCCCGGGCAGGACAGCGTTGAGGAAAACACAGGTAAGTTGCCTACACACTATTATTTAATTTAACATGTCACGGCACCCCAGGAACAACATTGTCTCTTAGGATCTTCTGGGAAACCTTGTTTTTGATGTAACAGTACATCATGAGGAATTCCGCCCAGAACCGTCTTCCCAAACCACAGTCACTCCTCATGACTCGAATGGCCTTGAGGGTGCTTTGGTTAAAGTGCTCTGCCACCCCGTTTTGATGAGGAGAGGCAACATTGGTCGTAGCATGCTCAATTTCTTGGGTGTCGAAGAATTGGTCTGCGGCGGTCAAACAGAATTCCCCCATTGTCCGTTAGGAGTCGTTTGACTTGTCGTCCAGTCTGTCTCTCCATTGAGGTAACATACTTTTGAATGTACTCCAAGGCCTGGCCCTTGGTTCATATGGTGTAAACAGAACACCGACTGGAGAAGTCGTCAATCAGGACTAGGTTGTACCTAGATCCGGATCCCGATTGAACAGGTGAGGGCTTCCATATGCTAGCACGTATCAAGTCGAGTGGGCCCTTGGTCCGTACGGCATTAATCGCGGGAGAAGATAGACAATTCATCATCCACTCCCTGCATGTATCGCACTTGATGGTGGGCCCAGTCAGTTTGTCCATACCATGAACAGTACTTGACTGGGACATGCACTTGATGGTGTCAGCGCCAGTGTGACACAGCTGATAATGCCATGTCTGGAGAGTCGTCTTGTCGGTTTTGCCAGGAGTCGACGTTTTCGTTGTGATTGTTGTCGTACTCGTGGCCTGCCATCTAGGAGAAGGTTTGGTAGAGGTTGTGGGTGTTGTGGTGAATTTGGTCGGAGTGGATGACAGCAGAGCTTAGAGGTCCCTAATTTCCTCCCAAAGGTCCGGTCGTGGTGTCGCAACCATAGTGTAGAGTCGGTCCTTTTGCGTGAATTCCAGAGCGACCGCCCCCTTGGAATTCAGGGGGCCACGTCGTCGACCCTCTCTTGGCGATTTAGGAGGCCGAGATCTAGTTACGATGTCCTTTGGAAACATACGCAACATCCTGGAAGGTGTTCATGATAACCTTGATGGCCATAGGCAGGACATCACAATGGTGCCTTTGCTGACAATTTGAAGTTGTCGGTGTACCCCGCCATGTTGATGGGCTGGCAACACGTTGTCGGCGAACCATCTGCGGTGGTTAACCTACCTGGTTAACCTCGGGTCGGGGGCACAGGGTGCTATTCCAAAGAACACCCTGTACGTGCCCATGCAGCCGGTCCCTGCAGGCCCTGCAGCGCAGCAGGCGCCGAAATCAAAAGGGTCAAAAGGCAAGCAAAAGGGGAAGAAAGGAGGTCGCTTTAAGGGCAAGTCTGGGGGGACGTCATTTTTGTTACCCATTGCTACTTGGGCTCTTTGCACCTGACATGCCTGCAAAATCCAGTCCTGGATTTTACTTAAAAAAATGATGAACCTATACAAACTACCGATGATGCCTCAGCAATCGACGATCTTTCTGCCGACTAAACCAATGTTCTTCAAACACTTGTTCACAAGTATGCTGATATCTTTGTGGAGAAAACCGATGCTTTTGGACTGTTTCGGAACTTCGAGATGGAAATCCTCCTCACCAGCAACAATCCAGTCAAGTGCAAACCGTATAAGGTTACTGAACCTGATCACACCTTCATTCGCTAACAGGTCAATGATTGAATTGAAAAGGGAATCTGCCACTGTTCCAACACTGCTTTCGCAGCACCTTGCTTAGTTGTGGATCAACCATTCCATGAATCAACCCCACACCCACACATAATCAACTATGCTCAAACCATCAACCGTGTTACCATCAAGGATCCTTTTCATATAGATTACATGGATGACACAAGTCTCTCATGAACATTTGACATGCCTTCTCTAACATGCGCATCAAGGAAGATGTCTACCAAACTGCAGCAATCACGCCTGTCAACATGTCGGTTTTACTTGTGTAATGTTTGGTCTAACCAATGCTCCCACCCCACCACACTTGCTTGTGCTCTCGACATTGCTTATGTGAATCTCATCGATCTTCTTGGACTCACCAATGTTATGATAATCTATGGGCAGGTCATGATGACTTTGACAAACATCTGCATTTTCTGGCTGAATTTTTTGCAGCTACTCGCTCAAATGACCTCAAGTTTGCCTCAGGCAAATGTCAGTTTGCACAACGCATAATCCACATTCTTGGACACATTCTCACCGACAATGGAGAAATGCCTGAACCAAAACACGTTTTCAGCCATTTAAAGCTACCAAACTATATGCACAGTACATGAAGTTTGCAGCTTTCTTGGTTTTGTGAACACCATGCGTAAATACTTCAAGGGTTTCGCCAAGCTCGCTGCTCTACTTAATTTGCTGCTTTGCAATTAATGCAAATCTGACAAACCCACATGCTCTTCACAGCCAGTATCAATCGATTCCATCCAAAAGCCAACAGGCACACCCACCTACGTTGAAACCAATGCCTCATACTCCGGACTAGGGGCATGCTTGTCCCAAATGCAAAACGGTGAACATACATTATCGACTATGCTAGTAATGGCTTTCACGATGCTGAAACACGCTATCACTCCAAAGAACTTGAAGTGACCGCAGTTCACTGGTCTTTAATGGTTAACATTAGGCTGTACCTTGTCGGCACTGCTTTTACGGCAAGGCAAAACTTAACCGCAAATTTGCCTGTAATGCTGTCAATCTATCACCTTTCGACTATACGCCTGTACACTGCCCCAGCAAGCACAATCACATCCCCGACCATCTCTTGCGGTATCATGACCCAGTTTGCCTTGCAGTATTCCAGACTTCAACTAGTCCATCAAGCTGATGCTATCTGCCAACAGATCATACGTAAACTCAGCATTGAGCCTTTGTCACTCCACCTTCGCCAAATACGCAACTCAAATGCCATCAAGAATAAAATTCTCATCCGCAAGGACATTGACAAGGGCAATTTGATTAAACGCATTGTGATACCACATGCTTTCCACTCATCTGTCTTAAGGTTATGCCATTATGATGCTTGACACTATGACTCTCACAAAACTTTGGACGTGTACACTACTGGTGTTCCAGCACTCACAAGGACACCAACCTGTCCATGAATGCACCGTCTGTCAACATGTCAACCGCAGCACTTCATCTACATTCGATCTCCTAGGCGAACGACCCTTGCCAACCACCCCTTTCGAGATCATCTCTGCTGATCATCTTAAGCTTCCAACCACTGCCTCTGGCAGCAAATATGTCATTGTACACATTTGATATGGCATGCATTATGTGCTCGCATCTCCTTCTACCAACATTGGTACTGACGATGTAATCGAAACCTTGGAACATTGCATCATTCATCTCTTCGGTCTCTGCCTATGTACATCTCTGACAATGGCACCAACATCGCAAGCAGGAAGTTTGCACGCACCTTGGAGAAGTACGGCATCCGACCATAATCACAACTCTATACAAGCTAGGACATGACTATCCTAAAGAATGGGATTCTTACAACGGTAACAGACGCGTTCTCACGCAAGCCGACCCCTGGGGAGGCTTAACTGGTCAAACTAGACCAAACTAGACCGCACAATGGATGACCCTTCCTCTAACTAAGAAAGGGTAATCTAGGAGAAAGGGAAAAGATAAGATTAACATGGGCACGTGGAAGCAGGATTAGCATGTTCTTGCTAAAACACATGATCTCAATCCCATAAGCCTTTTTACAGGGATTGAGAAAGAAGATAGCAATTCAACCAAATTGCACCTCCTCATAAGAGAGAAGACAGGTGGGCAACTAAGCCCCCCCATAAAAGGGTATTTCTACTTTCTTTATGTATAAAAGGAGAAGATTTTCTTCTTTTTCTTCATTCTGTTTTAGGCAGCGAACCACGCAGCCACACTTGTAGAAATACTGGAACTCAGTCTCACCTATGAAAAATAAAAGCTAGTATTATTTTTACCTTAAAACCTTGTGTCTAGGACTGTCTTTTCCACAGGTTTATTCCCCCACCGAAACTCTGCAACCACATTGACGTGTTGGATATCTACACAGGGTAACCAACCTCCGCCACGCCGCTGCAGCAAGTAACTTTAATTAGGTCAACCTCCGCAGGCCTGTCTCCTTCCGCACAGCTTGGATCGTCTCCCGCATCCAGAAGGACACAACCTCCGCTTCAGTAAAGTCCTGCAGGATTTACTACTCAACCCCCGCTTCAACCTCAAGACCGCACAGGCGCATTCACCTAGTGGAACTGATCACCCGCAACGATGAACACCCGCAGCAACACACGTGGGCAGGAAGCAACAGGACCCAGTCCAGTTACCTCCGCCGCAGATGAGAGGATAGAAGAGGGACAAGAGGACCAGATTCCCCCGCCTAGAACTCCTGAAGGAGTTTCACTGGAGGCACCGCCTAATAACTGGCGCCCAACGCTTTCAACTCGAACACTGATGCGTTCTGAAGAAATAGAAGTTGTTGCAGAAGCAAGATCTACATGGACAACTGCGGAACATCATTCCACTGGAATGACAACCACAGCTATTACAGACCCTTGGACAACTCCCGCTTTTAGGACGACATCAGCAGCAAACAACATCAACAATCCATCGATTGAAACGATGATACCTTGAGATATGTTTCATCCAGCACGGACAATCCCAACACAGGAGACCATCCGCATAGACTACCATCTTGTGGCACAAGGGGAGTCAAACATGCTACAACTCCCGCAGGAGGTGAAACAGCTGGCCAAGACGAATCCAGAGTTGTACAAACAACTGAGGGAGGTATACCAGAAAGACTTCGAACGTACTCAGGGACAACCTCCGCAGGAACCTGTAACTATTACCTTGGACCATACGGTATCACAGCTACAAAGGGAACGACAGCAAGACCAGGAAAGATTTCGACAAATGGAGATCCTCATAGCGCAGCTACAAGAGCAGATGTACACGAGAGAGGTACCCTCCCGCACATCGTCTACTCTATCCGCAACTTCCACGATAAGAACTGCAAGCCAACAGTTGGAAACTGGGGGGGGTTAACACCCCATCAGTAAGAGAAACGTACCACCACCCTATAAGGGAAGAGACTCCACATCCCGCACAGGGATTTAGCATGAACAAGCTGTCTGGGAGAATCATCCGCCCCCGCTCGATGGAAGAAGGTTACGTCTCCGCGAGATATCCAGACCCCGCACAGCGGGAAACACTGGATTTCACACCCAACAATCCAACATCCACCAGGGCGAGGACAGTAGTCCTACGCTCTGAACTACTAATAGGTAGTCATCCGCAGCAGCTGTATGGAGAACAAGCACCGCAACAAGCCAGTCGAAGGGAAATTTATAACCTCCCAGACAAACGGACAGTGGCGCTACCATATCGAGGTGAACAACGTCCACCAAGCTACAGAGACGAAGTTCCATACGCTGGGTTATATAACTTAACTCCGCAGCGAGCAAGTCAAATGAAGGATGCACACAATTTGCAGGTCATATACTCAGATGTCCCGAAATTTAAGGGCGAGAAGGCCAAATTCAGGGAATGGATCAATCTCTTTAACATACAAGGGGACAATCACCAGATTCCTGACCAGCAAAGGTTGAGTGTCCTGTTCTGGATACTCTAAGATGAAGCAATGCGATAGTGGTTAATCCATCATTCCAAGGTCAACTCATACGAGGAGGCCATACAACAGATGAAAGCAAGGTTCGGGGATTCCGAACCTGACTTCGTCATCAAACAGAAAGTCCATACCATGAGACAAAGAAAAGGTCAAGATAGTTACCTATTCATGGACTCCATGCTGCACAAGTTTGAGCAGCTGGATCAGCAACTGGACCTGAAAACTCAGATGGAACTGATATATTATGCGTTACATCCCGACCTCACTTACAGGTTTCAACTGGAGCAGAGGAGGGATTACCATGACATGCAGTGCAATGTACTATACCTGGAGAAGCAGCTTCGTCACTCCAGGCAATGGACCACTGAGACACCAGTGCAAGCCGCGCAAAATGGATTCAGTAAGGATACCTCAAAGTTTTCTGGGAAAAACACAGAGGGATCCTGCAATCCTAACTATAGAGGAAAAAGATCTTACGAAACCAGCAAAGAGAACTCGACCAGTAAGGAAGGAGGATCAACAAACCCATCTAACACGGGTCAGGCTGGACGTCAGAATAACTACTGTGGGAGGCCTACATACAAGAAAACCACACAGGCGATCCAGAGGGTCCTAAGAACACAAACAAAAAGGGATTTTCCGTATGCAGTACGCCAAACGTGAACATCCACACGTGTCCAAAAGGATGTGGCGACAAGACGAAGAAGATCAACATGATCAGACTTTCACA
>JAQGAE010005225.1:0-11546 GCA_034696685.1 Julus scandinavius
GTCAGCTGTAAGACCTTATTCAAATCAAATTGGTTATACGGGGTACAGTGGACCACAACATTATGGGGTACAGTGGGACATGTCCCAGACATACCCCAATTAATGTTTTTGGAAAATATTTTTTCATTAATCATAACTTTAAATAAAATCCAAGTTTAAATTTATGTTTCAAGTAAAACTGGTTCACAATCACAGGAAAAAAAACCCACATTTGGACGAGTAAGCATAGGGGCACAGTGGGACAGTCTGCGCAACCAACTTTAATCTTTTATAGCAAAAAAAATAACTATTTTCTCTCCCAAAAAAAAAAAAAAAAACGACGACAAAGTGTATACAGATCCTGAAGGCTCGTGTATTACTGTGTTATTCTTTAAAACTGCTACAAGTTAAATATTTTCCAAAAAAAAAAAATGAATTCTAAAAGTGTAGTCACTGTGCCCCGGTCTCCCCTACATTTAAATTTGAAAGAAAGGACATTTTTGGGGTAAACCCAGGACAAATTCCCGGATAATTCCGAGGCCCAGTTAGCGTTATTTGCTAGGGCTCTTCTGATATTCAAAGCAGGAAATGAGTTTCGCCACGAGTAATTTGTTTTCTCGTTAACTCTCGTCACAAAAGTGTCATCCTAATTAAGGATAATTATGTTGGTGCATTTCGTCTACGTGACCAATTCTAGGCTACTCCATTAATAAAGGGCAAGACGAAACGATGGCCTTGCACGTACCTACGAGGGTGTGTATTTTAGTCACAAGATTTTCATGGTTAAGTAGGTCATGATAAGAACCAGATGGGAGTAGAGTGACCACTTTTATCAAACATTTCGACAAAAGCCCAAAAAGTTTACCCACTTGCAGAAGGAAAGAAGAGGGTCCTGGGAGTCAAGCAGGCACATGGATTCAAAAATAGCAAATTTGTAAAGCACATGTCAACTCAACTCTGTACAATAGAACCTGTCTAAAAGCATACTCTTGTGACCGATCAGAAATATGCATTTAGACAGGTTCTACTGTACCATTGCTTAGCTGATATGGACAGAGTGGCACACTAGTATACAAAATCAACTTTTCTCAAAATTAAAATAAAACCTCCTTTAAAAAAGAGTACTGCTGTTGATTAAAACAAGTATTAATCCTTTTTCTCATACAGCAGAACCTCGGTTCACGAACGTCTGTTTACGAACACCATTTGTCGTTTCACTTTACGAACGATGCTTCAGTTCGCGATCACAGTTCTCTGGACCACCTATCAAAGGTCCGAGCTTCTGCAATTTTTTACTAGTTGCAGCAGAACATCTTTGTTACAGATAAGTTTTACTAAATACGAGAAACATCAAAAATGTGTTAGAATTTCCATGGATTTAAATTAAAATCGATATTAGTTTCGAGGATATAGCCTCAATTGCAAATATGGCAAAAGTTGGTCTCTTGTTTTCTCCACGCCAATTGGATGAGAATCCATCGATGACGTCGATTTCAGACTTAAATCGTATGATTAACAATAGAATAGAGTAGAATAATACACATTTTCCTAATGAAAACAATGTTTGTTAAAGTAAATTTCTAAAACAGAATCTTCGAATGAACTTTATTCGCAGCAACGTGAGCATGACGTCACCACGTGGGTTAAGTATTTCCTATAATGTTGGAAATCGTGGATATGTATATATTAAGCTGCTTTCTTCTAATATTACTCCTGTATTTATTTATACACATAAAGCCATAACATGTTAAAAAAAATTGTAGGACAAAGAACGCATTATCTGGATTTACATTAATTGCAATGGGAAAATGGATTCGGTTTACGAACAGTGTCGAGGAACGGATTACATTCGTAATCCGGGGTTCCACTGTACTAGATTTGCCCCCCATGACAAACGTCCCAATTTCTCCTGTTGCTTCGGATTATTCCGACTTAAGACTCGGATTATTCCGTCTTTAATAAGGTCTAGCCGTTGCCCCCATCCCAGTTTAAGTAGGTCACATTACCGTAGCAGCTTCTTCCCACCCTCTTCCCCTTACCCCCTCTGGAGTCTGCCCTGAAAAAAGCTAAAGGCCTGGGGGTCAAACGACATTGGGGACACATTTTCAAAACAACACTAACCGCTTTCTGTTGTATTGTTCGATGGTCGATAGCCGTCAAATGATAAACGACCCTTAGCCGGTGGACCCTGGGTACTTATTTCAATCAATCCACGTTAGAAAGTTGGGGACATTCAAAACAATAACTTCCACTCTCTCAGCAGTAGAAAGTCCACAAGAATTTAGGAAATATTTGACGTACAGAAACCGTGTTGACATCAAGAAAAATACAGGAACTCCCATACGACCGTACAAATACAGGGACTACAGACGTTCATAAACCAATAGAAGCTAATCTGCTTTTTAAATACAGTACAAGCAGCAAAGTATTATAGCAACAAACTGAAGTAAAGTTACAATAACATGCAGTATTATAAAATAAAAACTTGCTCTACTATATTAATATTAAAACTATGACATTTCTTTCGAGCAGCACATTTTTGAAGTAGCTAGCTAGATCATACCAGATCATTAGCCGAGTAAACGTTTCAGCACTCGTTCCTCAAATTCCTGATCAAAACCCGTATTTACTGAAGATTGAGAAAGCTGGTGGAATCTGGGAGATAAAAGAGAAACAAAACGAAGGTGCCAAATATTTGACGTTTTGGCGCAATTGAATAGGCACAGGGCCAACGTCAATTTAGGGAATGCGTACTGGGCACATAGTCAACTGAGATGGTTTATAACATCGAGAAACAGCCCTGGGAGCCCCTTATTTTAGTACAACGCGAGTACCTACACGAAATACCCACAAAGTACAGACAGTATACAGTTAATTTTGATATAAAATGCTTCCATTTCATTATAAACAACTGTTCTTTGGACATATGAAAATGTGGAATATTTTACTAAGTTGGACGTCTGCTTCATAACAGCGGAATGACCTCAATTCCAAGCTTTTTCATCAACCCATGACACATAAAACAGCTGAGGAAGTGTCGCGACACACTGAGTGTTTTAAATCTTTCTAATCAAAATATAGAAAAATCAGATTTCTAATAGAATAATATCCCTATGATGAATAGTACTAACGTTTTCAATCTACTATTGGCATACAGAACACGTGTTTTTCCACACATGGATCAATTTTCGTCGCAAATTAGTAGTTTTTATACCAAGAATTTTTTTTTTACTATATTAACAAAAAATCAGGGATTTCTATTTGCAATTAGTACGCGGAAGGTAGCTTTTGGAGTGCTACTTGGCTAAAGTCCGTATCTGCTAAAATATTGGAAGTGTTTGGTGAAAACCCAGGTCTGCTATCCTCAAACAGCGGCAATTTTCAAGCAAATGCTGAAACTGTTCCCCTAAAGTTTCTGGTGATCATTCTGCATTCTGGGCAAACCTCCGTAGTATTTGTTATCAATTTCTTAAAATCTTCCTTTCCTAACTACATGTGAACTCCAGATGCGTCGATGGTAAAACTAACACCAACGGACTGGCTAACTTCCAGAGAGATCTTGAATTAAAGTATCGTTGACATGTCAGGCCAAGTGGTTTAGTGGTTACACTATCCGCCTGGCAATAAAGAAGTCCAGGATTCAATACCAACAACTGTGGTTCTCCCAGTGTTGAGTCCTGCCGAATCTACTCTTCTTCCTTAGCCAAATTACACGTAAACTACGACTGTGGGAATAATAAAATAATCATTGATAACCAAACGTTGTTGGCCATATTTTAGAGGTTCAAAGCAGGCATTGACCCAAAGCGTTTCTCGATAAGGTACACCGTTAACCCCGACAAGCTCATTATTAAACTTGTACCCTCGTTAGGTCGCTGAACCATTTTTGTGCGTGTAGCTAAAATGACCTTACTGGCAAATGAAATATTGAAACACCTCTTTGAGGTCCCTTCAAACTGAAACACCACATTAAGCTAGAAATTTCATTTGAAGACTTAGCTACAAGGTAAGTTGAACAATTTCGAGATGACTTAAATACGTCTCAAAATAACTAGAGGCGCATTCCCACGAACGTATTAAAACGATACATTTGTGTTATTTGTCGTTGTGTACAAGCTTTCTGAACACAAAAAGTAGGCTTACCTAACACGTTATAAGTTGGCCTTCGCAGCCAGATAAGGGCAGTTTGTAACACGGTTTACAAGGCGGAATAAAGGGCATTGTTCACTCGTATAAACGAATTGAAAATCGGGCAGAATGATGGGCGATTTACCAGATATTTTCAAGGTAAAACTCGAATATTTCATTACAGAACATCAACGAATTTAGGCCTAACGTTAAGATGGTTGCTGGAGGTCATCCATAGAAAATAATGAAACCAACGATATCGGAATTCTTCATCGTATGAACATTAGTATAGAATCAGGGAGGGAGGGGCAGATTTTGTTATAAATTGACTACACCTTTTTAGCATATAACCCGATTATTTCCTTACAAACACCAACTAGGTTAGGCCTAATATTACGATGGTTGCTGAGGTCATCCATCGCAAACAATTAAACGAAACGAACGGTTTTCGATGCTAACGCTTCAGGGTGATAATAACGGTAAAACTGAACGAAAAAACCGATGCAAAAACGTTAAAAAACAGGTTTTTTTCCAACCAGAAACACGACCAGAAATGTGTTTAAAAATGGCTAACCTTAGAAAACTGGATTTGCGTTCTAGAACACGGAAAAAAAAGAACGTCCAAACGGAACGTCGGAAAATAGCATTCCACCATCTTGTGGAAACACGAAAGATGTAGTACATTTCTGCGGGGAAACGTAAAAGGTAAGAAAGAAGAAAATACGAGAAAAAGCTTACCACAATGTTGCTGCACATTGAATACCAGATTGACGGTATGCCCGAGAAATGATTCAGAAATCCGTGTTTGCCTCCGCTTCGGCTGGATGCTCCCCTCGCAAGAATTGCTTCTCCCCTCCGCGCTTCGCTTCGAACCCCCGCCTAGTAAAATGGCCGACGCCGACGATGACGTCAGCCGTGACGTCACGTGAGACATCCAGGACCGACGTGACCTTTTCACCGGCATTTTAGGGCTTACTTTTAGTGCCCTCTCATGTCCCAACAAATTATTTTACAATTTCCTGCTTCATTTTGGCCCACCCTATATATCGTCTAAGCAATATTCATTCACACAGTTTGGGTTTTTCTATATGTTCATCTAATAATTGTGAATATACAGGGTGTCCGAAATAAACCAATGCACGCTATTCATTGAAATGAGCAAAATGCTTGCGTTGTGAGACACCCTGTATAACGGTAATACCCGTGCAAAACGACGCTGTGCCAATACAGGGCTATGGTACTATACAGGATGTCCCACGTGAAAATCTACTATAGTACATGTTTCACTAGAATATTTCTATGAAAAATTACAGAAAATTCGTCTATGGCAAGGTAGTACAACAGAGATTTTTGATTGCAATTGCGATACCATTTTTTTAACACAAGATAATCAAAAATGATAGCGAATGACTTTAAATCTTGGACACATTTCGTACAAATTGAAATCTTTAGCATTTATTAGTATAACTATAGCATATGCTACCTGTTAACAGTTTATCTTTAAAATAATACCATTGTTTATCAAAAACAATGAATTATTCTCGTGAAATGACATCTTAGGCTTTGTAAAAAAAAAAGTAAAATTTGTATAAAGACAATGCTGTATTTTTTGAAAAACGACAACTTTTTGTTTCACAGTGAGTAAAAAATTGTTCAAAAACGAGGTTTTATTTTTGAGAAATGCAAAAAAGAGGATGTCTAGTCAGACTAAGTTTGTCCGAAAAGTGTGCTATGTATATAAACGACAAATGTTAAAAAATGTGGATAAAATGATACAAAATCATAAAGATTTTAGGATCCTGAATCGTGTTTCTAAAACAAAAACGAGTCTTATTATTTGACAACAAAGAAAAAAAAGATGCGAGGCTGGTTGATATTTCTCAGGCAGCACGATGGCAACCACGATTTACTACCGAATAAAGACGAGGGCATTTTCGAGCGCTCTCGAGGATGATACATACACACGGATACACGTACACATGGGGAGGCAAAATATTTTGTACAATCACACGAATAAACACTGACCGAAGGCAGGAATATTTAGGATAGTCGTACGAACGCGATGAGAAACGAGTCCTCCTAGCAAAAAAAAAGGGGAAGGGCTTTTTCTTGGCTATTTCCGATCTACGCTTAAATTGTGCAAAAAAGGAGGAATGCGAGAGGATTCATCGATGTTTCAGGCGGTGATGGAGACTGCTGCGGGAAGGAGAAAAAATAATAAATACTTATGATGGCCATGGCAAGGCGAGAGTACAAATTCACGATGATATCGATAATGATAAAAAAAATGTGTACTGCTATTCGCTGAAAGCGATCTACGAATCTCTCGTACGTTTGGCATGATAGCAAATTAGCGGTGAAGTTTCTGGAGTAATGCGGTTCGAAGGGTTTTCTCTCCACGAAACGTTTTTCGTAATGCCCGCGGACTTGTTACATAACGATCACAAGAAATCATGGGCGTTGCTTGCACACAACCGATATCGCTGGAAAACCTCGCAAGATGACAGTTTGGAAAGTACTTGGGAGTTGCTTTTGACATTACCCATTTTTATATTTTCTCCTCCTCTTTGGTGGTTTTCGCCGACACTACAGATGAAAGGTGCGCCCAACAGCTTCAATTTCCGAAAACAAGACAATAAAAGTCTCTCGTCGCATTCTCTTCAGGTTTCTTAGACCCTAACCTCATCCGATCCTTGCCTTGGCATGCCACGAGGAAACTAGAAAAGCCCGAAGAATGACCACAAAATGCCACATCGAGTCTTCAGATGCTCGTCTTGGCCGTTCGCCAGGAACTTTTCCGGTTTTCTCGACATCAGTCAGACAAACCTTGATTGAAGCCTGTCTCGAGAGCATGTATGCAAGAGGAAATCGTCTCTCGTTGTCTTGTTTCTTCTTCTTCTTTCTTCAACACTAGGCATCGGGAAAACACTTTTTGCCGGCATAAGTCCGTCGTGCAAACATTTTTTGACAGCCCGTGCGGAAAGAGGAAATTGCTCATCGCAAATCGGTTACCTGCACATGGATCTCTCGCGAAGAAATGCGGGCGAGGCTTTGTCCGAGACAGGAATGAAGATGGCGAACGGGATCTCGAATCCAATGTCCATTCGTCGACAATTTCACGCTCTCCAAAAAGAGAACAACTGCCACAACACAACGGCAGGGAAAAAATCAAAGACGTTCGTGGGAAATATTTCGTTTCAGCGAAACTACTCCTTATCCCGATGGCGGGCACGTTCCTTTTCCCTGCCACTTTCCCTCTCCCGCCTGTCGTCCCTGTCGCTACTGCTGCTGCGGTCTCTGTCCCTTCGGCCGCGGTCCCGCTTATCTTCCCTCTCGCTGCTGCTGCTGCGATCCCTGTCGCGTCGGCCTCGGTCACGTTTATCGTCTCTCTCGCCGCTACTGCTGCGATCACGGTCTCTGTCACGCCGGCTTCCCCTCCTTCCCCAGTCCCTGTCCCGGTTCCTATTCCTTCCGCGGTCACGCTCGTCCCTTTCATCCCGGTCTCTGCCGCCGTGCCAGTCCTTGCGGTCGTCTTTGTCCTGGCCAGCCCACTCTCCGCTTCCGCCACCAGGAAAACCACCATGGTTGTCCCAGCTGCCACGTTGCCACCGCCCTCGTCCCCTACCTCTGAATCTCTGTCCGGCGCCTCGCCAGTCTTGGTGCTGCTGTCCTCCGCCTGCTGTTCCTCCCATTCCTCCTCCGCGGCTATTTGGCTGCCAGAAGCCACTGCCGCCAGGAGGATGATGAGGAGGGAAGGGGTGTGGCGACGTTGCCGTGAAGGGGGCAAACATTGGTCGCGGCATCCCAAACCCAGGTGGTGGTCCAGAGAAGCCTGCCGGAGGAACGCCAGACATAAAAGGTGGTGGGGGTATGGGGTAAGCCACCATCTGTGGGATGGCCATTGCCTGATCTGTCACTAACTCCATATCTTGTTGTTGCTCAAGATTTTCCTCCATCCCAGGAGGTTGCAGGAGCTCCTCGCGGACCTGGATTTCGGTGGGGATGTTCATTGTTATCTTCCTAGGACCCTGCGGTTTTATAGTCGCAATTTCGAACGGCAGGTTTGGATCCCTCGTGAGAGCCGCAGCTGCGGAACCCTTGGGCGTTGGACCTTTCTTGCGGACACCGGCAAGTGGTTTTGCCACCGGGACCTCGACCATGCATGCAGTTTCCGCGGCAGGTGCAGCTGGCGGAGGCAGGTCCTCGAACTGCTTCAGGGCGATGGCCATCAGCTCCGAGGCCGACAGTGATCCAATGGTACTCTTGCTGGTTGGCTCTTGCGCTTTCAGCCTTGGATCTTTTCTCTTCAGCCTAGGATCGGACTGCTTCACTGGCGACGATATCTTTTCCACTGTCTCTTCCTGGGCTGCAGTTTCGTGAGTTACTTGCGGCTCTTCGGGGTCGTCGGATTTTTCACCAATGGAAGGTTCTTCCACTGTCGAAAAATTCTTGACAATCGGGTCTTCCATCAGTGGATTAACAATAGCCAGATCACTGGGAATAGGAATGTTGGCCACCATTCCACCGGCTGCAGAGGAAGCGGCACTACCCTGCTTCTTTATGCTCTCCAGTATCTCTTGCAGGTTGGGGGGCAAGGAAATGCTGCTTGTGTCGGGCAACTTCAGAGGTTGCATCAACGAATCTGCAGTGCTGTCCATCGGTGGAGGAGTATAGGAAGGCGAGTATGCAGCTTCGCTCTTCAGTGCGGACATGTTCTTGTCGCCCAAAGGCAGGGAAGAAGGGTCCGGATGTGTCAACGAGAAGGGTGCCATGGCGCCCATGACTTGAGCTGTCACCTTGGTGGCAATCTGCTGCTTCTGCATCTCCAGCTGTCGCTTCTGTTCCTCCACCTTTTGTGTGAGTTCAATGAGAAGCTGTCGCTGCTGCTCCAGGTTTGTGGCTGTGGCTATGGACGCCAGCACTGTGGTTGTGATGCCCGTGGGGTTGGAACTCATGGAGATCTGATCAATGAGCTCACTGACACTCTGCGAAGAAACGGAACCGGACAGCAAGCCTGGAATGATGGTCTTGGACATCTTGGCTGCCTCCTTTTCGGCTTCTTCGGGGTCATAGGGCTTGTCGCCATCATCGTCCTCATGGCCTGGAGAGTAAGGGCTGCTGTCGTCACGGTTCATTCTCTTCTTCTTGCCCATCTGCTCCAGAGGTGGAGTGAAAGACGGTTCGTAAGGTGAAGACCCATCTTCAGGCGTGTTTCCCTTCTTCTTGAGGTCATCCAACGGCGGCGTGTAGGACGGCTCGTAGGGAACGTCAGCATCCGATTTAGAGGACAGGTCGAACTTCACCCTTTTCGATGCCTTGCCATCCGCACCAACACCATCGGCACCCCCGCTGCTGTCATTGCTGATCTCGAGGCTGTCGGTCGAATTTAAGACCCTGCGGATTGAAAGTTTTCTTTTAGACAAACTAAAAGCGGAGGGGAAAAAAAAGAAAAAAAAAAATCATGCAGTTAATGACATAGTGCTTATTCTGTAAATCTTTCACCCCCAAAATGTTATTAAGATCTAAAAAAAAACCGCCAGATTTTGTGATTTTAAAACAGAAATTGAACATAACGTACGATTTCTTGGATTTTGGGCTTTTTCCGGATGCATCCTTAGCGCCGGCTTTCCTTTTGCCCCTATGTCGTATGATCACACCCAGCAACATGTGTGGACGCACTTCGTCGAGTCCTGAAAAAAGTGGGGACCAATATAATTATGGGTTGTCAACACCACAAATCGTGCTGCCTAACTTCAAATATTCATCATATCTGTCCTCTCCAAGCCATTCCAGAATATTCACAGACGGAAACTTACCAGGACCTTCAAATGGAAGTAAAGTGGCTGGAACGGAGGATCCGGCCGACAAAGGAAGAATGTAAAAGTCCTTAATCATCCTGGAGGAATTTCCAACAACTCCGAATCTGTTGCGGGTGCTTAAATAAGAATAAAACGAGACGTAGGACTCCTTCTCTTCTTCGTTAGCGGGACTGAAGCGAATCACTAGAAATTCCTACAAAAAAAACAACAACAACACCATGAAGAGTCATTTAACGGTAAAACTTGCATTACCGCACACGACATATATTCTACGGGAGGAAAATATAGCTTTTACGGTTACAGAGAAGCCTGTGGTAATAGTTCGCCAATCGAAAATATTTGAGGAATGGAAACTTCCCTATCTCAAGAATCTAACTCACTTTGTTTCCGGATTGTTTCACTTTGCTCAAGTAATCCCACACCGTGTTTGGCGCAATGCGGCCGCAAACTTGAATCGTGTCAGGAATGTCCTGTGGAAATTAAAATCCAATTAGTTAACCATCGCAATTATTAAAGTGACGGATTTGGACCAAAAGTACGTCGAACTTACCTGACCGAGGAAATCCGTGGGACCGGACACTTTGTAAGCGTTCGTCACAAATTTGGCTACGTCTTGCATGGTGATGAACCCTTTCCAGACAGAAGGATGAGTTTTGGAGTCGTCTGACTGACTTGGTTCTGCTGAATCTGGAGAACTGGAAAACGAAAGAGAAAATAATTGAAAAATTGATACTCATTACCATTTCTGATACAGTTAACATGATAACAAACAGCATAGTTCTAAAAGCTTCTGGAAGACGGCAGAAAACGTCATCTTCAGTTGTCATCATTGAACTTTTCAAGGTTCTGACATTGCAAGACTTCTCGTATATGATTGAGATTTGGAAACTATTCGAACAAGGCAGTTCTCGCTGTTAATAAAAACTGCCAAATATATGGAAACTATTCAAATTTGACAGCTTTTACTGCCAGTAACAACTTCTAAAAACGTCAGCTTTCACACTCCATTTCCAAAATTATCAAAGCAGACAGTGTCAATAACAATCACTGTTAAATTGTCTGTTTTCACTGTCGCAGTTCGCACTTTCAATAACGTTTGTTTTATACTTCAATTAAAGAACCTCGTTAACTTTGCAACAATGCACATTGAAGAAAGGTCTGGAAAACGCGAGGTTTTTGAGACAACGTGAAACTCTGCACTCACAAAACATGTTTTTCAAGCTCTTTCACAAAAAACACCTCAAAAGCTTTACTTTTTATTTGTAAAACACATCTACCTGGGATTTTCAATAAAAACGTGTAAACGTTTGGTCAGATGTTGAACGTTTTAACTTACCAGAAGCCATAGTTAGATACCAGATGAGTTTCAATTTTTGCCAAACTGTCTAACTTGTTTTATACATTCGGTGCATGACAGTGGTAAAACTTGAGAATTTTAACTTATTGTAGATTTGTATTGAAGATTGTAGATTTTACACACAAAAAATTCGAGATATACAATCAAAAGGCCTCAAAAAAGATTTAAAGTCCCGGCAACACTTGGCAAACTAGTTTGATGGAAAAGTTTGAGCATCGTGAGTGAACAAACACCAACAACTTTTGCTGAAACCAGACATTTTT
>JAQGAE010005226.1:0-11545 GCA_034696685.1 Julus scandinavius
AATTTTGATTGTGTGATGTCACATTACCGAACCACCCCCCACCCCTTGGTCACAATTGTCACAAAAAACAAACAACCTACCCCCCCCTCCTAGGTGTGACAATTTTTGAATGGCCCCTAACTGGATATCTAAACAATTTGTGTAATTCAACAACTAACCCCCAATTATGATTTTAATTAATTTCCTACAGGATGCAATGGCATACAATAAATTTAATGTACTTCATTGGCACATAGTAGATGACCAGTCTTTCCCGTTTGTTAGTAGAGAATATCCAGAACTTAGTGAGAAGGTATGTGTCTGCATTTGCACCAATGGCATATATGACTGTGTCTTAATGTTTAAGAACAGCAATTTGGTAAGATAAACCTAATTATGCCGATTTCAAATGCAGGGTGCTTACGACCCAGAGACCCACATCTACTCCTACAATGATGTTTCAGAAGTTATGGAATATGCTAGACTTCGTGGAATTAGAGTTGTGCCGGAATTTGATACACCCGGTATGATTAAACTTCATTAGTACAATAATTTAGAAAATGTTCAATATTATTTCATCAGACAAAATTAGCTTGTTTGATAACATCCGATATTTTCTTAATAATTCCTTTCTTATATTTTTTGAAAATAGGACATACATTGTCATGGGGTGATAGCCATCCAGAATTGCTTACCCAATGTTATTCGTCCGAAGGAAATCCAAGTGGTTTAGGACCTGTTGATCCAACTATAGAATCAACGTTCACATTTATGAAACATTTCTTTAAGGAAATTTCCGAGTTGTTTAACGATCAATACGTACATTTGGGAGGCGATGAAGTACCTTATGACTGTTGGTGAGTTTTTTTATTTTTATTTAACAGCGCTAAAAACTTTCTCAAAGCCACGAAGTATTCATTAAGATAATCAATTAGGATTTTAAGTTACATTATGCGATGTCCTTCATATAACTTTTATTTATTGCTAACGTTCCTTATTGACTTATTGTCAAGGTAATGTTGGCAAATTTATCGAGGTAGTCGTGGCTTTGGTCATGGTCATTTGTATGTTGAAAAAGAGTGTCAAATAATTGATGAAATTGTTTCCGGCACGTTTTACTGCAAGCTAGTTCTAAGTAAAAGGAGTTATGCTGATCACGACAATGCTAAACTGGAATGTAATAGTATGTGAGCACTATAGTTGCAGAGTTTGCGAATTACATTCACAAAATAATTTTGAAGCTATTGGGTATGCACGATTTTTCAATGGTGCAAGTGAACTGCAGGGTATTGGAGAATCTGACAAATGATAAAAATCGACCATGATATATTAATGCAGGTGTTCTTTCTTACGTAACGTAGGCATGTAGGTGTTATTTTCTAAAACATTTGCATAAATGCAAAGTTTGACAACCATAGTACCAAAATTTATCTTTTTTCACTAATCTGGTTTGCCATATAAAACAATCAAAAAGAGGTATTTGAAGGTGTTCTGTAATTCTAAGTACTTGAACTAATAATGACTTCATAATGCACAATTTATGCATCATTTCTACTTACTAAAGCTACTATTTTGTACCACATATTCTTGAACCTAAAATGGAGATTTTCCTTCTGAATTCTGAATTGTTATTATTAAATTTATGAATATATTTATCTATATAATACTGTAATGATAGAAAATACATAAGGAGCACATAAAAACAAAGTAGAATGTTAGCATTGTTTATAACTCTTTGCTCCTAACGATTATGAATAATATGCAGATATACATAAGTAATTTATAAAAATAACTAGAACAGCATACAGTTTAGTACTTATAAATTTGTTAATATCTTGATAATTCACGTAGATATTATTTCTATTTCAGGTCCAGCAATCCTGACGTTCAAAAGTTTGTTCAACAGATGAACTTTACTGATTATGGTCAATTGGAGAACTATTACATCAACAGATTAACAGACATTGTGGGTGCCTTGAATTCTAGTTATATAGTTTGGCAAGAGGTATTTGATAACAATGGCAAAGTAAAAAGCGATACCGTTATTGAGGTTTGGTTGGATAATTTTCTGGAAGAATTGAATAAGGTCACTGGAACTGGAATGCGAGCTATTTTGGCCTCATGTTGGTATCTGGATTACATAAGTTATGGCAGTGACTGGAAAGAATATTACCAGTGCGAACCATTAGCCTTTAATGGCACCCAACAACAGTATGATCTAGTAGTTGGAGGGGAAGTCTGTCTTTGGGCAGAGTATGTAGATTCAACAAATTTGATACCTAGATTGTGGCCTAGGGCTTCTGCTGCTGCAGAAAAACTCTGGAGCAGCCAGAGTGTTACTGACGTCAATGCAGCTGCCCCAAGATTAGAAGAGCATAGGTGCCGAATGTTGACAAGAGGTATCAATGCAGAACCACAAAATGGACCAAGTTTTTGTGAGGCCGATTACTTAATTTAAGGACAAACATAACTTATTCTCAAATTTTGCTTCATTTAAAGCGCAATCAAATTACTAGACGAATTATTCGAGCATTTTAAATGTATATTCAAAATGAATAAAATCTGTGCAAACAGGCTATATGACTATGGATACATTTTATATAAAAATTCTACATTGAATCAAAAATTTCCTTATTAACTTCAAGTAGTTAATAATCGCTGAATGATATTTGATTCCTTGTTGATCCAACAATGTAATCTCCAGGTATAAATCCACATTGCCGACACCCATTTCGCCGACTCCCATTATATGCAATTTTACGATAATTTATTATAATTCTATATATTAAAATTGTATTATAATGCTACTTTAAACCAGTTTTGCCTAACCTGCCTAAACTAAACGGTCGAGCAATGTGTCGGCGAAGTGGGTTCCATATTCACAAATGTTTTAAGACAGGTTACTATTATAACATATAAATGGTCTAACTTATAAGTAGTTTTAATGAATATGAAGTATGTTTGTAGGCTATATAATTATAAAGAGTTCACATAGTAGAATACACAATAGATGACTATAAAACTTGTTCAAAATCGAGTTAATTACAATATGCTTGCAACGTATCAAAAACTGACTGACGTGAAGTGCAAGTATCATTTCGGTAGTATAAGGTCACCCTGTACGCACGATTAAGAAAGTAAAGGTATAAAAATATGGAAATTTTACTCCAAGGTTTTTGACACGCAGGTGCATAATTACTGCTCAGGTAAAATCATCGATCTTTTGTCTTCTAAGAAAATTTCAAAAAGTGAGGAGAAAAAAAAAAGAATAAAGAGCATTATCTTCTCTGAATCCCTTCAAGGCTATCCTGCCCCATAGAAAATTATTGGCCGTCATACTAACACAACATTTACTATGCATCAATATAACTCAACATGATACCTCTCCTTCATACCAACTAAGTAGCACACGACTTTGGCGATGGCTAAATACATTTACGTGTATTGTTATTTAATTTGTCTGGTAGTTAATGAAATTCATTATGGTAGAAGTCAAAATGTTGACAAGCAATTTTTCTACGTTGGGATGAGAATCATGCAGCCAACAGAGGGCAAGGTTTGGCCAGAACCTCAGCAACAAAGCAACAATGGAAATTATTACATAATAAGCCCATCCAACTTTCGATTTGAGAAAAAGGGTTTTTCATGTGCCATCATTGATTCAGCAATTGCTCGGTATCGTACTCTAATACTCCGACCTAAAGATCAACAATTTGCAGGAGCCAGAAGGGCAGACAGTGTTCCTCAACCTGAATATCAATCAAATACTGGAAATTTGAATTCTGTGCTAATTAATCTTCAAGGAAAATGCGAAGAATGGCCTTATCTTGGAATGGATGAAAGCTGTAAGTTCACCAGATTTATTTCTAAAATTTATTGTAAGAATATTGGAAATATAAACGGTTTAAATGTAATGTATTTCTGGGGAATATTTCCATACATGAAACAATTTTTTACGATATAACAGATTTTAAAATTGAAATTTCTTTTTAAAGATTGTGAAATTGGTTCAGTTTTTCAGGGGTCTCATCAAGTGCTCCACATTTTAATGATAAAATATATTCATTTTTTTCATTAATTAAACGTTTGTTTTGTATTTTAAGATGAACACAGCATTAATGGAACTGGGGCATCAATTTCAGCGAGGACTGTCTGGGGAATCATGAGAGGACTGGAAACTTTTTCCCAACTTATTTATAAGGACTATAATGGAAATGTAAAGTAGCAAAGTTCAAAAATTCATTATAATGAAAAAGTTTGTTTCATTATGAGCTCATATCAAATTTAAAATTTAGTTTATAGTACAACATACAGAAATTGTGGATTTTCCAAGATTTGCTCATCGAGGGGTTTTACTGGATACAGGGCGACATTACCTACCTAAGCATCTATTGTTGGAAAATTTGGTAAGTGTGCCAGTTATCCAATTCTCCATTTGAATTTACATTCACAATATATATATATTTTCCAAATAGACTTGCGAAACATGCAATTTTTGTTAAAGTTTTTGTGTACAAACGTGATTATGACTGAAATCGACCTTGTATAGCAGTAATAAAAGATAAATGACATCAGAGAATGCCTAAAGCATTTTAGTACAACATTTTTTCGTACTTGTTTACTTAAATATAGTACGGTGCAATACATGTTACATTTGCCGTACGCTACATTAACTTGAATGGAAAGTCGTGATTAATAATACAAATTAATCAATTTAAGGACGCCATGGCTTTCAACAAATTCAACGTATTTCATTGGCACATTGTGGACGACCAATCTTTTCCTTATAAAAGTAATCAATTTCCAATTCTGAGTGAAAAAGTGAGTTTAAATTAATATACTTTGCACAACATGTTGACAAGGAAATTTTCCAATCGAAATTTTTGTGGTATTTTACAGGGAGCCTACAACTCTAAAACACACATTTATACACAAGCCGATGTTGTTCAGATTGTTGAATATGCGAGACAACGAGGAATACGAGTAATAGCAGAATTCGGTACTCCAGGTATTAAAAACCAATCATTTACTAAAAAAAACATCCTTTTTAAACTAGAATCAGCTCTACAAATCCGAAACTACATTCATGAGCTTTTTCATTATTTTTATGTAAAATAACACGTTTATGAAGCACACACATTTTCGTGGGGTTATGGAATGCCCGAAATAATGACCCAATGCTACAAGAACGGACAAGTTATTCCAAATTGGTATGGACCCTTTAACCCGCTGATGAAATCCACCTATCAATTCCTTGAAACTTTCTTCAAAGAAGTAACCACCTTATTCCCAGATCAATACATCCATCTGGGAGGGGATGAAGTCACATATAACTGTTGGTAAGTGTGTAACATTCATTGTTACGAATTTGATATAATAGAAGGGTTAAATTCAGCATAAATTCCCATATTATTTACTGTAAATGCCCAAGGATAGACAATAATTTATTGAATTATATGTAACAAATAATTTTGTTTGAATCCATTCTAGGAAAAGCAATCCTGACATCCAGTCTTTCATGAAAAACGTTGGATTTGATACCGATTATCGTAAACTTCTGAACTATTATTTCACTGGTCTGTTTCATGTTCTCAACGTGGTGGACAGAAACCTACAATTCCTCCTCTGGCAAGAAATATTTGATGAGGGTATTGAAATTCCATTCACGTCTATTATACAAATATGGAAGGAGAATGGATTTCAGAAACTCACAGATGTAACAGCCAAAGGATACAAAGCCATATTTTCATCGAGTTGGTATCTGAACAGAGTGAATTCAAACAGCGATTGGAAAAAGTTTTACAAAGTGGAACCTTTGAGATTCTCAGGTAACGAAGAACAGAAAAAGCTGGTCATTGGAGGAGAAGCTTGTATGTGGGGCGAGCAAGTGGATGGGAGCAACTTGATGTCACGGCTGTGGCCAAGGGCCTCAGCAGTCGCTGAACGTCTCTGGAGCAGACCGGAAGTGAATGATCCAGATCTAGCAGCGCCAAGGTTGGAGGAGCAAAGGTGCCGCATGGTGAAACGTGGTATCAGTGCTGAACCACAAAACGGTCCAAATTATTGCGAAGCTGATAATCTACTATGATGATGTTAAAATTGTAGTAATACATTTTTTCTGAGATTTCTACTATCACAAAACCTTCAGATGGAGAAATAATTGTCTTTAAGTAAGTTTGGTTGTGCCTTGATTTCAGGTGTAGATGGCTTATAACCTTATTATTGTCAAGGAATGGCATAAAAATGCTATATGTAGTTTGGTTATGGCATTCCTATGACATTCCAGCCTACGTGAAGGTACCGTCTGGCATAATATGAGGGGGTTTTATATGCAGCATGACAAATATTAAAATTCAATTATAAATAATAGCAGCATCAGGATTTGATATCATTTCTACCAGCAAAAACAGGGTCGTGGTAGGGGTGGACTGTCCCACAAGGACACCCTGAGATTTCCCGGTCTGCCCTCTTAAGAGGGATCACAACCCTATCCTTTTCAATGGGTCGGGCTTTCAAAGATACTCACAGTTGAATAAGGGAGGTTTGGGTGGGGGGAGTATTGTTTGGGGTGGCTTGATGGATCAGCAAGGGCCTAATATTGTTGTTTTTCAATTGGAAATGGTAGATTTTTTAAAATTAATACACAAGTTTGAAAAATATCCGTTATTTTGCACACGCTGCCAGCAGGTGGCAGCATGAGATAGGCAAGTTGTAAATGCAAAAATTAAAATAATAATTTAATTTTAAAAAAATCTATTATTTTAACGTGAAAAATAACACGAACAGTACCTTGCTGATTTATAAAGCTATTTTAAACAATTTTTATTTTTATTTAATCTTTTTTTGTTTGACTGTAAATATCTTTGCAAATTTTCCCATTGAAAGGGATAGGGTTGTAACCCCCTTAAAGAATCCAACACGGGGCACTAGCGCCCTCTTTGAAGAACGAACTACTCAGGGCCCTATGAGCGAGTAGTTGGCGCCCTCTTCTCACTTGTTCCTGGGTGGTGTGGTGGTGGTAATGTGAAAATTCAGAATGCCACAGTAAATAAAATTTCAAATCCAATATGGTATCCTTGTTGTTATTTTCATAAAACGTATCAGAAAGGTGTCTTTTAGGCAGTAGCGGATTGGGTGTAAAACATTACTTGCCAGTACAAAGAGAGCCACCCACAATTATAGTATAAGGCTATCATTTAAGTTTTATAGGAATTTAGGAAACAAATGCCATTTACAAAAAAAATACATGTGGAAAACGGTAAAATTATATTTTTTCATGAAACAAAAGATACATTTGTACATTTTCCCACTTCACATCGGGCAAGCAGATACCCTGACCAATACCTGGCAGTTGGTCACTGCTTTCAGGTCCCTTCCCTCACCCCTTCGCAAGACACTGATCTCACCTTTGTTCAGGAAAAAACTGAAATTTTTGAAAATTAGCGCTTTAACCTGCAGCAGACGACAATTTCGAAAGTGAAGGTTTTGAAAGCGCTCTTAAAAGCGGACTCAAGGATGATCAACGCTTTGGTGTTGCGCTAGTATTGTTGATGCATTCAAAATACAAACGCATTCGTTAACATTTCCAATGTACCCTATGATCTAATTTAGCATCTAAACCAGGGGATGGCAAATAGGTTTGGGAGGAATGCCAGATTGAAATAACTTTTTACTAATGACCATATGAAAATCATAAACTGCGATTTGTACGAAATTTGATTTGTAGTAGTAACCATCGCAATTAAACATGTTGCATGTACAATGTTTTTCATGCTTTTTACAGGTATATTTCATGGGGTTAGGGCGCCCATGAAATTTCAAATCGCTGGATTGTTGATTGTGACATCGGGTCACTTAAATAGATCACCTGGTTTATTCCTTTCAAATTAAACTGGAGATATAGTTTTGGGATAAGGTGGCATATATAACCTTATCACTTTCAATGCAATGGGTGAAATTTTAAAACACAATCACAGCCAAACAAAAAGAGATTAAATAAAAATAAAAATTGTTTAAAATACCTTGATAAATCAGCAATGGTATTAATAAACAAGTTTGAAAAACGACCGTTAATTTGCACATTCTGCCAGCAGGTGGCCGCATGAGAATGCAAATTAACGGACATTTTTCAAACTTGTTTATCAATTTAAAAAAAATCTACCATTTCAAAGTGAAAAAAGACAAAGTAATACCATTGCTGATTTATCAAATATTTTAAACAATTTTTATTTTTATTTAATCTCTTTTTGTTTGGCTATGATTGTGTTTTAAAATTTCACCCATTGAAATACATAGGGTTGTAACCTGGTTGTGATCCATCGTCTATATTTTCAGAAATGTTGGTATAACTGAATATATTTAAAAATCGAGCATTACCTGTATTAATAACGATGGTAGCATCTTGTCCCTTTGATCACCTTATTAAAGTGGGTAATATATTAATTAACTACATTTTCTTCAAACGTTTAAGAAACATTGGTAACTTATTTCGAAAGCCATTTAAAAATCAAGAGATATGTATGTATTGTTCAACCCCTTCAAATTGGAAAGGGATTTAGATATTAATTACCAGTCAGATACGAGTGATAACACAAAGTCATTTACGAGTGTGAGGTCTGCGGGCCACATATAATGTCGTACTGAGCCAAATTTGGCCCGCGGGCAATAATTTTCCGACCATGGATCTAAACTATGCTGTATAACATAACAGAGTAAAAACTTTGAAACTTTGAATACTTCAGTATAACTGCAAATGCAAATGCACTCTAAACGTATGAGTACAATGCACTGGATTACAAAAATGTACTCACAATGGGTGATTACAAATATCTTTGAGTATTAACATAATCTGAAATTATGAGTATTAACGTAATCTGAAATTGAGTAAAAATGTAGTAATCGAGTATGAATAGAAATACTTTTAAGTAAGTAATTGTGCAATTTAAGTAACGAAAATGAGGAACTTGAAATGAGGGTCATCCTAAAAGCTAATATGAATGTATCCTACTTTTTACAATTCTGCTTATGATCCTTTTGTTATCGAATGTTCTGTTCTTTTCCCCCCTTTAATTTTTAATTGTTTCTGCTTGCAATAAAACCTGCGGTGTTTAAAATACATCGAGTTTACTAAACGATACTTTAGCAATCCGCCATTTGCAATCGGTACTTACCCGAGTCTTATTACAACACTATTCATACTATGGAGTATGATTCCAATGATTCCACAGGTACCGGTAATCGGTATTTCAGCACACGAGTGCATTTGCCCAAGTTTGATTACTCATTATGTACTCTACTTAAACTATAGAGTATGATTCCACTGCAATCTTAATCAGTACTCCTATACTCATGAGTACAATTTACCCAACTCTGCTCTACATGCTCCAAATAATTAAGCTGACAGAAAGGTAAACTAGCATAAGCTATTTTAAAAAAAGCAATTATTTTTTTGTTTGTTTTTATTGAAACCGGACTTGAAAGACAAACGTGATGAATTTAAATTATCATAATGTTACCCGGTTTGTAGTATATGAACTAGTGCGGTGTCCGTGTAACCTTTGGAAAACAAATCATTTCAAAATTTCTGCTTATCTCACCAATTACCGATTTAAAATTTACTACGAGGCAATAGGTTTATGGCAAGTCTTGTCATCAATTGGCAATGGTAGAAGTACATTTTTTTTAAAAATATCGCTCCACCGACTATTAGGAACAGTTGTTTCTAATATAAATTTCGTGCTGATGTACTCTTTGGTATGTTAAATTACACCAAGTTACAGAAGGATATATCATATTTTACAGTCAAACATTAATGTCTACTCATTTGCAGGGAGTCGGTAGGTTTTTCTGTCCTTCCCCCCCCCCCCACAATTGCTTTTTTTTTTACCTCAAGGCACTGCGAGCACTTCTTCTAACATTTTAAAACCACATACAACTTGTAGAAACTGAAAGTGTGTTGAAATGACGGGTTTTCAAAGGACTGCCGAAAACCACGCTTTACATGTTATAAAAATTGTAATGCGTGATTCCCAAACTAGAGTAGTTAGTACCTACAGCATAGGGAGGGCATCATTTTTAGTAGCCCAGACAAGGCAGCCATTTACAGCGACCTTTTTATGTTGAAAAAAGTGTAATTTGTCAATTTATTTTTATGGCGACCACACCGGTTGCGCATATTTCCAGGGGTGTTTATAGGGCTGCCAAGGTGCCAAGGAGAAACAAAAATTATGGTCACGTTGCTTGTTTGCGAAGAAAACGTTAACATGCATCGCTAATAAGGGATTCTTTGTCCTGCCTTAACGGAGTCGTCTGAATAAACAAACCATTAGGATTTAATGACGGCGTAAACAAGTATAAGCGCCGAGCAAATGTCGTATCGTGATGGGAATTTTATGCAAATAATAGAGGAGAGCAAATTGTGCCTGTAAAATTGTGCTCATTTCATTAGTGAAGAGGCTATTACAGATCATAAACTCAATGATTTAATGTAGCAGAATGAGGCAATCCATTTGCCGACATGCAAAATGCAATTATTGCAAATGCCAGAATTGTAGCCCATGAAACCATCTAAAATATTATACGTTCTCAAAAATAAAAAATAAAAAATAAATTAACGTTTAACAAAAATATAAAAAAGGCTTATAGAAATATATTGCTTGGAAACAATCTGGGGAATCGTTAATATGATCTCAACTCTTGGATATCTATAACTTAATTGAAGGGATCATTGAAAAGATAGCGTCCATATATTAGCGAAATGTTACAAATTTAAACTCTGACTTAATTTTATTAGATCAACCGGTGCAATTTGGATTTTATAAAAAATTGTAGATGTTGGTGGTGTTTTGTAATGGCCACCCATCCTTTGCATATGTATAATTAAATATGCATATTTTCAAACTGTTAATTTGAAATTTTTTGTGATTAGTGATGAGGTTAATGATTAAAATTGTGCATGGTAGTCTTTAAATTACGTTGTAAATAATTATACAGGGAAAAATGTTTGTCAATATGAAAACACGTTTATATTTTTGGGACAGTGTCAGATGAATTTCAATCAGAATAATCACCGTCTAAAGTATCAATCATAAAAATGAAGTTAATGAACAATCATGGCGTTTATCTGGAAAATGCAACAATGGAAAATCGTGCCATTTCAACATATTTTGAATTTAACATAAGGGGTACTCAAACAGATCCTACAATTTGGCACATGTCTGTAGTGTATCAGTTAATTGGGGCTATAGTACATGTGCTGATCCAGTTTTTAAATTGACGCCTTCTAATTGGCTGGATCTACTGCGTTGGGGCTTGTAGAAGTACTGGAGAAAAAAGGAGGTTTTTATTGCAAGTTGCTCTTGCAATCCATCTTGGCAGGCCTTTGCAAGCTGCATTTGTGGCCATTTCACAAAAGTCACTCAACTTGTGGACCTTTTGCCAAATGCAGATAGTCCAACTGCCCAAGTGAAAAGTTCGTACCCCTATAGTCATTTTAAGGTGAATCACAACCCTATCACCTTCAATGGGTGAAATTTTAAAACACAATTCCAGCCAAACCAAAAGAAAT
>JAQGAE010005227.1:0-11544 GCA_034696685.1 Julus scandinavius
AACAATTGTCAAGCATCATTAGAGGTGATCATCGTGCACGTAGATTTCCAGATACAAAGAGAAATGTATTTAAAATTTGTGAAAGATGCAATGTCAGAGATTGGTAACCGAAATGCAAGGGTTAAAACACACACCCACCTCCCGAGGTTCGTTCAACCAATAACAACTAGTTTAATTAAATTTAACGTAGTGTGTCTTACCTTTGTTGCTATTTCTTACTGACATCCTAGAAAATGTGCAAAAAATCGTCAATGTTCCTATGAAAGAAACAATTTGTTACGCGGTCAAATACGAACAGTTCCCCACAATGGAACGAAATGTAGAGAAGATAAAATAATCACTAGAGTACGCCACACACGAACGAACGCGAGGGTCACTCGTAAATTCCGTGAAATTTAACACTTTATATATAAACATTTATAATATCAATTTTAAATAAAAAAAACAAAAAGTTGTAAGTAAAGTATATGATCTATAATCTTAAATGTTTACAGTTCACTAAAATATTTTTGCCAGTGTTATTAGATGCTCAGTATTTTTTACAAAAAAATAAATGTTTTTTAAAAAGCCATTGACAGTACTTTGGACATGGTTACCCAGTTCTGTAAATACCTTAAAAATTGTAAAGGGCTCTTTTGAAGTTTTTTATCTACACACCTGACTAAATTCTGTGCAAATTAGCTTTTCAACAAGTTTTGAAGAATTCAATCCATTCTGATCTGCAAAATAATTTCTAAAAAAATCCATCAAATTTCAGTACAACATGACAATAAAATGAAACATAATTTATTGAAAAATAGCTGGGCGATAATAGACAATGCAAGCTGATGGTTAATCAAAAGTCGTCAATCCTTCAGAAAAATTCGCTTCTTTTTTTAAATTTATAACAATAAAAGTTTAGCAAATAATTAAAATGATTACAAAATAACAAAATGTCCAAACTTTAAGACATGAAATGCTTGCTGGTAATGTTATTCTTAAATCAAGTACAAATAAAAATAGGTACAAGCGGTAGCCATCAATCCTGTCCAATTTTTTCAATTTCATCCACATCCTCTGCATCCAGTTTTTCAATTTTTCTTCCTGAAAAAACAATACAGTTGTCAAATATTGCCATTCTACATTCAAAACAACGAAAATGTGCTGCAGAACAGTACGCACCAAAATGTTTTTCAATTTGTCTAACATGTTCGAGTCCTTTAGCGCTCTCCACCAAGTTGATAGCAATACCATTCTTTCCAAAACGCCCAGTCCTCCCTATACGATGTAAGTACGTTTCAAAATCCGGCCTGTTGTTCCTGTCTACGGGCAAGTCAAAGTTGACGACAATGGTAACTTGTTCAACGTCAATGCCTAAAAAAAATTCTCAGTATTCTAAAAAACAATCTTCCAATTGATTAAACTGACCGTTTGAAAGTTAAAATTACCACGAGCGCAAACGTTAGTTGTGATCAACACTTTCTCTTTGCCTTCCCGAAAGCGATTCAGAACAGATATCCTCTGTTCAATTTCCAATTCGCCGGAAAGAAGTGCCACTGCATGTCCATCTTTTGCCAACTTGCTAGAGAGCCAGCTTGCATTTGCTCTTGTCTATAACATTATAATAAACATAGTCTCATTTTCACATTCATCCTTTTAAAATTTCATTTTAAGTCCACTAATGAAAAAAAAAAAAAAAAAATCAAATTCTAATAGCTACTTACATGACAAAATATGATTGCTTGGCCGATTGTAATAGTTCCATAAATATTAGCAAGTGCCGAATACTTCAAATCTTTGCTCGGACATTCCACGTAATACTGTTTTATATTATCAAGACTTTCTTCTTCACGACGTAACCGAATGGTCACAGGCATTTTGATAATCGCCTCAGCAAATTCCATGACTTCGCTATCATATGTTGCTGAAAACAACATCATCTGACAATCTTTGGGTAAATATCTAGAAAAAAATATCGTAATTGCTGAACGCCGTGCTAATATCCCCTCGTTTGCAAATTATTTAGACCCCACGAGCTTACTTGTGAATCCTAATTGACTGATCACGGTGGCCTTGTGTCGCAATCATTACATCGGCTTCATCCAAGACAAAGACTCTGATTCTTTTAGGATCGAAGAATCTAAACTTTGTGGCCCAATCAAGCACACGTCCAGGGGTGCCGAGGATGATTTGTTCATTTATCTTTCCACCCCGTTCAACTAGAATCATAATAAATAAAATTGTTTTTTGCGGAAACAGTGCTTTTTATAGTGCATACCAAAACAACTTGTATCTTTTGTTTTTGCCCAAAAAAAGCAATATAGGAGTACAGTTAAAATTACCTTCTTCGCCTCTTACTGCATACTTTACGGTGATGTCAGGACAAAATTGGGACATCTGCTGCAGGACATTGCCCGTTTGGATAGTGAGTTCATAGGTAGGTGATAAACAAAGAACCTGAGTAAAATATAAAAAGTGAATTACTGATTATTTTAATTTCATTCAACAATTTTACACAAATTAGGTTAAAATGATAATCACCTGTGGGTAATGTTTAGAAGGATCAACTCTGCTTAGCATAGCCAAGACAAAAGCTGCTGTCTTCCCAGTACCACTTTGAGACTGGGCAATCATGTTTTGAGGCCTACATTAATAAAACAATTTAGAATACAATTTTCGTCAACACAAATATAAAACTGCACATAACTGTATACAGCTAAATAACAATTATAGAACTAAAAATCAACTCACGGGTCTGCTAGTAATGTCGGCAAAGCGGTTTCTTGGATTTTAGATGGTTTATTGAACCCCATGGCATATACTCCTTTCAGCAATTCAGGTCGCCTGGTATGAAAATAATAATAATATAATGTACGCAATATATGTAATTATATAATATTTCATTCATTTTCCTGCACAGCAGCAAATTTGTTTTAAAAATGAATCATATGAACTATCGATTATTCATTGCTCACTTAATTTTTGGGATGATTATGAAAATTAAACTGTTTGTCATTCGTTTGTTATGTAATTTTCGTTATTGTTTAAAATTGGGCTGACTAACCACTATACTCTGCTACAATATGTATGTGAATTAGTAATACTGTTTTAGACAATTTTTCAATAATTGGATGGTGCTGCAATAAAAACACTTCTCGAAGATAATAGACAGATGCTTAAAAAACTTACAAATTCAGTGCCTCAAAAGATTTCACAGAATATAGAGGAGATGTTGGATCCTTCCGGAGGACTTCAATATCATGAGTGTTCTGGACAAGTTTGGAACGTAAAATCTTTCGAATGAGCGATGCTTCAGCAAGTGTGGTTTCTGCAAGTTTCAGCACGTTGAGTATGTGAGTTAATGGAATCATATAATAAAATACAAAGCTTACCATTCTCATCATTTTCTGATGGAGTTTTATCTGAGCCATTGATTTCTGAACTTTCACTACTACTTATTTCTTTTGTAGCTGGTTTTTTAACGACGTTTTCATTTTTATCTTCTTCGCTTGCTGTGGGTTTAGGTTCGATATGTTCAGTAGAATTGTCTGGAGTAACTTTCGGCTTGCCAATATGCTTCAAGAAAATGACAAAACAACACAAATTCAAACATGAATATATGCAAACCCTGCATATCATAGGATCGAGAGGCAAACTCGCAACCACCTTGACCACCAGCGTTGGCAGAAAATAAACTCATTAAAATAGTTTGACATAAAAATAAAACAGCAGTGACACATCAACTTTATTTGTACAATAACTGTAAACTGAACTAATAATGTACTAAACTTTGGCGCCACAAAATTTCATCTATAGCAATCGCATTTCTGGGGATATTTTATGGCGACTTAAAAAAATGTTCGGAGTGTTGTAAAGCCCATTACTTTACAATTCAAATTATTTGGTTCATGGGTGGAGATATTAGTGAGGGGATGATATTTAAATACATTATATATAAGCTTATCCCATCAGCATGCATACATGGAAGCATGAGTGATGGATTTAGGCCTAACAATAGTTTTATACTTTCGTACAAAATACTCACCTGAGCAGCTAATTTTTGTTGCTGTTCTTCTATCTGTGCTGCCCAATCTACTGATTTGGTGTCTGTAGACATTTTTACGATAGGCTTGACGTAAAATTAGCAATAAGACACACAAAATACACACTGACAAAAACTTGAAATTTTTGGCATTGGCCTCTGCTAATGTGCTGTCCTCTAGCGGCGAAGTTGTTGTAACTCAATCGTATATAGTATGTAATTAATTTTTGCTCTTATGAAAGACTATAACAATTGTGTCAGTCCTAAACAACACTGTCTCTTTTGCCTGAACATGAAACTATGAAGTATGGTACAGATGTAACAGAGAAGTAGGAGAATAATGAATTAATGTAGAAGGTTCTACATGGAACACGTTCGAGCCTGCATAGAAGACGTCTGTTCGTCTGCTAGTGACGCGACAATTTTTTTGTTTATATAATTGACTAGGATTTCCGGCCAAGTTGTTTTCCTTGAATTCGCCGAAACCTGACTTGCAGGAAACAAACCCATAAATATATAATCTTGTAGAGTTGTAGCAACACTGCATTTAGACGTGAATCCCTATGAGAGTGACAATGAGCGTAATGGCAGCAGCAATTAAGCACTTTGACTATTTGGTCATTGGTGGTGGATCAGGTGGAATCGCCAGTGCCCGGAGAGCTGCGGAATTTGGGGTTCGGGTTGCTCTTGTAGAAAACAGCCGAATGGGAGGAACATGCGTAAGTAATATAATTTTTACATTTTCTGTAAATTCAACATTTTATTCCATTCACTCACCACTACTGTACTACACATTTGATTCTAGTAATTAAGTTACTGGTTGAATGATTCCTTGGAACGCTTTCACTACATTCCAAGGCATTGATAGTGCCCATAGAGAGCCCTTGGTAGTTGTATGACAAGTACTTTCAATTAACGTGACCGCACCTAAAATTTCATTGGCTGAAAGTGATGCCTTTTTGAGAAAGGCGTTTTCCAAGTCAGTACTCATCTGCAAAACGTCATTTTTTTAAAAATCCTGTTCCATTATGATTATATATAAATTCATTTTAATTCTATTATTTCAGTTGAATTAATACACAAATAGTTTATCATCAAGTTATTTGTGTTACCAGTGAAGATAAAACTCTTGAACTAACAATTTAAAAGTGGCTTTTTGTATATCTTCTAATTAAGTTTGATAATTTTATTAAATTAAATTATACATACTTGTTATATATGTAATAATAAGTAGAGAACTTCAGTTTAAAATAGTGACAAAGTTATGTCAAAAAAGCTTCAGCATTGCGCGTAAAATTCAATTTGCTTAATTATTTTAAATTGAAGTTATCTATTAATTACTACATAGGTATAATAAGTATAATTTGCTTTAGTAAATTTATCAAAGAACTTTTATTAGAATCAAATTATTTGTTTGTAACACCACGAACTCGTTGTATATGGTTTGAAAAAATATAAATACAATGTCAGCTTGTTTGGTTATAATTCAATTTAAATTGTAATTAATAAAAGTTTCAATTTTGGATTTGAAATAAAATGAATATACAGTTATCAGAATGTCATGGAAGGATATGAGGCGAGAAGGGGGAAACCGGGAAACGTTAATTCTCATGAAAACCGGAGAGAGAGGTACATGAAAAAGCATGGTAAAAGCCAAAGTTTGTTCTTTACTAAAATATACGAATTTGATCAATCTTTATATTTGCATAAATATTGAATAACGAAAACAAATTGTTTTTTTCGTAATCACTATGAATGTCTGACTTTTTCCCTCGACTCTGATAACCTTAAAATATTCCCCAAAGATAAATCACGAGTACGTACAATTCATTCTTAAATTAAAATTATTTTTGCTACGTGGTTAGTTTAATTATAATGGACGAAATCTAAAGACTTCAATTTCAATTGGTAGTCATTATAGGCCCATGTCAGTTGGGAGTATTTTAATATAAATACATGCAGCACTAAGCGCCTATATGCAATGAAAATCTCTTCCGTTAAAAAATTGTAATCTATGGAAAAAACATGTCAACATCGGAAAAGTGATTAATTGAAATTTCCTGTTAGAAAAATAGGGCAGAAGCTTGACTTACAAATGCAGGGAACTCGTTCTTTTAGGTGGTACAAAAAGGAAACAAATCTCTCATAAAACGAAAATGTTTCTTGTGAATAAAATGATCTTAGGGTATTTGCAAAGTTGTATCAAACTTCCTCATAGTATATATATAGTACACTGCCTGGCCATAATTCCTGAGCCCTTGCATTCATTATATAGTCATCCTTGGACCCTATATAATTACGCAGTAGTGCATATAATTAACATAATTAGGTCCTCATGTAATGCATACCGTATAAAGGGACAGATGCAGGGTAGTTTTTGTTAAATTTAATCATGGCATCTAGTGCTGTCAAGCATAAAGGCAAACCGATTAGCTAGTTTGATCATGGACGAGTCGTTGGTGCTCAATTTCATGGAATACCAGTAAATGACGTTGCACAATTCATTGGCATTTCACAATCAAGTGCCAAACAAATCTGGGCAGAGCGGCAAAGTCAAGGAAAAACCCATTTCACTGTCGGAAAACAGAGGTACAAAGACACGGCTGAAAGAAAACTACAGATGCAGTTAAAATGGAATAGTGAAGAAAAACCGCTGCCGATCGACACAGTAGCTAGTGAATTTACATAACCAGACAGGTACAAACATTACCATATGCACTATGAGACGTGAACTGCTCTCTGCACAACTACGAAGTTGTGTATCCACAAGAAAGCCCTTGGTAACAGCAACCAACATAATGAAACGTCTAAAATTTGCAAAAGACCATAAGAACTGGAATATTGAGGACTGGAAAGTGTCACTGGTCTGATGAATCACGTTTCACATTGTTTTGATGTGATGGACGCCAACGTGCTAGAAGAGAGCCACATGAATCACTTGACCCACACTGCATATGATTTCAACTGTTCAGGCTGCTGGCAGCAGTGTGATGGTTTGGGGGATGGTTTGCTGGTCTGGACTTGGTCCATTAGTTACAGTGCACAACACAATGAAGGCTGTACACTATTTGGAATTGTTGGACACACATGTTATGGTAACAATGAATGACTTCAATCCAGAAGGCGATGGCATCTTCCAGGACGATAATTCCAGGGTTCACTGAGCTAACAATGTCCAGGACTGGTTTGATGAACAGGATGGACGTTTTTTACACATGGATTGGCCACCACAAAGCCCAGATCTTAATCCAATTGAAAATTTCCGGGATGCTATTGAGTGGCTCATCCGCAAGAGACCACACCACCTTCAATCCTAGCTGCTTTGGAGGAACTTATTCATACCAAATGGTTAACTCTTGATGTAAAAGTGTTGTTGCAGAATCTAGTGGAATCAATACCACGACGAATGAATGCAGTTTTGAGGGCAAAAGGAGGTCCAACCCGATATTAAGATGCAGGGCTCAGGAATTATGGCCAGGCAGTGTATTTCGAAATCTTGCTGCTTTATGACATTTTCACTGGTTTAACACTATACATATATGCTGGGCCAATTACTATTTCAAAATTAAGAAAAACTGTTTCTATATATAATTTCTAAACAAAAAAAAAACTTCCTTGAGTACGTGCATGAAAACCAATTATCAAACCTTGAATTTGGATGGGATATTAAATAATTATATTTAATTTTATGCATTGTAATAATTGTTGCACCTGAGCGAAAGTTATCCAAAAACTCGCGATATTTAATCTAGCCACACCTTTACAATTTCAAAAATCCTAAATTGAACTATTCCAGAGACTGTTTCATGGTCACTCATAATTTTAAAAGCGAAATTAATTGTTTTCTTTCCAAAATGAAAAATTCAGGTAAATGTTGGCTGTGTACCAAAAAAGGTGATGTATAGCTGTGCTGCGCATGCTGAACATATCCATGAACATCAAGGTTACGGCTTTGATGTTGAACTCAAGGGGTTTGACTGGAAGTAAGTCACATCTTCAATTAAACATTTCAATGTTAATTATAATATAAATGGAACTAAATCAACACATATGTAAAAGTGATTCAGTATTTTTGCATTTTGGATAATTATTTTGCATTTTCATCATTTAATGCTAAATATTTCATTGATATGGTTTTAAATTATGCTACTTGTATACAGTTGTGTAAAAATAGTCCGAAATCATTCACAATTTTAAAAGGAAAATATTTTTAAATTTTAAATATTATCGTGTTATCATGCATAACCCGCATAAGAAACGGCTGTAACATTGTTCTATAACATAACATTTATTATTGCCAACATTCTTAAAATGAACTAATGCAACCTTTTCAGAAAAATCAAAACCTCAAGGGACGAATATGTCAAGCGTCTAAACACCATTTACCAAACCAACTTAGACAAGGTAAATCTGCATTCTAGTGATGAGTAAAAACATATTTTTACTCTAGAAAATGGTATTAATTTTAATTGGAATTCATATTACGGCTCTAGAGCAAAGTGGAAGTTTTTCAAGGAACAGCTAAATTTAAGTCTGCAAACACCGTAGAAGTCGATGGTCGACTTATTTCTGCAAACCATGTGTTGATTGCTACAGGAGGGCGGCCACTGGTACCTAACGTTCCTGGAGCTCAACATGGCATCACAAGTGATGGATTTTTTGAACTAGAAAGCTTGCCAAAGTAAAGATTGATTAGGGATGCTCAATAGCATAATAACCATCTTATACATGAGATTTACATTGTTCTTTTCCTAACAGAAAAACATTGGTTGTTGGAGCTGGCTACATAGGAGTGGAATTATCAGGAATTCTGAATGCCTTGGGATCAAAGGTGACATTTGTTATTCGTGGAGAAAAGGTAAGCACCAAGAAGGATTCTATGTTATTTAAAAATACACTCTTGTTTGTGTATTGATTTGAACTAGTCTGCGGGTGTCATCGAAAGCTGTTATGATTCAAAAGATTTACAAGTTAAGCGTTTACTTGTGATATTTTAAGGTCCTGAGAAGTTTTGATTCAATGATAAGCACTGTGACCACTGAAAATCTTGAAAAGGCTGGCGTTCAGGTGCTCAAGAAAACATTGGTAAGAATAGATAAACCGAAATATTGTTTAAAGTTCTCTTCCATCAAATTATCTTTAATGGTTAGACGTGTCTTTCATAGCTGACTTCTATTTCGAAAGACCAGTCCGGTCTTCTGTCAGCTACCACAAGCACAGGAGAACAATTGACCGATTTCAATTGTCTGATTTGGGCCGTGGGACGCATTCCCAACAGCGAAATTGGATTAGAGACTGCAGTAAGATGCTATCGAGTTTGTGCTATTATTGCCTGATCTATCGAACCAAGTTTTTCATTAGCAATTTTTAATTTAGAATGTCAACGTGGACTCGCAAAAACACATAATTGTTGATGAATTTCAAAACACTTCTGCAAATAATATTTATGCATTGGGCGATGTATGTGGGAAGGCGTTACTGACACCAGGTTAATAGAATAAAACAATAGATTAGCATAATCTTAAAATCTGGATAAAATATTCTGTTAATGATGTTTGTTTCTAATGTGACTATTAGTTGCCATTGCGGCTGGCCGTCGTTTAGCCCACAGATTGTTTGATGGAAAGACTACACTGAAATTGGATTATGAAAGCATTCCAAGCGTGGTTTTTAGCCATCCGCCTTCTGCATCGGTAGGCCTCACCGAAGGTATTTAACATTCGAACATTCGCCATAAAACCGACTGGTGCCTCTCTTTTGGTACCACGCAATCATAATCTTGTTTGCACGAATTCTTTCAGAGGAAGCAATTGCAAAGTATGGTGCAGATAATTTGAAAATTTACAAATCTACATTCGTTCCAATGTACTATGCAGTTCTTACAAACAAAGTGCAATGCCACATGAAATTGTTGTGTGAAGGACCACAAGAAAAGGTGAGATCAACTTATATACTGATTTTAATGAATGTTAGTGGGCATACTAAATTTGCATAATTTCCTAAGGAAGATCAATGATTAAACTAGGTCATTAAATCAGTTTTGGAACACTTTTAAAAAATACATCTATCATCAATAAATGTGACATTAAAATTAAATCTGATTTATGTATAAAACAACCAACTCAAAAACAAATATCTAATTGATATGTGATCATATAATATTATGCAATATATAATTTTGTAAATAATGCGTAAATCATTATTTTCTAGGTTGTTGGCTTGCACATGGTTGGCCCGAAAGTCGATGAGATCCTTCAAGGTTTTGCAGTTGCTATTAAAATGGGTGCAACTAAAGCACAATTTGACGAATGTGTTGCCATTCACCCCACTATTGCAGAGGAGCTGGTTACCATGCGTTGAACCAAAGGAAAAGTGCATTTAATATGAAAAATTCTTCCCTCAAAATTAAGTTTCACAGAGATGTTGTTAATGAATAAAACTATTTTTCGATTTATTTAATGTCTAGGTAACAATTTGAATCCTACAGATTCTTTCTTTTTCACATGTGCTTCAACACTTAGTTTCTGAAATAATGTTCTGACTCTATTACTCCAATGCAGCGCAGCAGATGGACTAAGCGGCTCACGGGTCTTAGATTGTAATTTTCTTCTAACGTTGCGATCACATAATTTTTGAATTCTCGAAGTTTCTCTCGAAGTTTGCAAAGCTAATTGATCTGCAGCAGTTTTGCTAGTCCCTGGTACTGAATTAAGCACATTGTTTTGCTTTGATTTATTATACATCTCCACGATCCTGTTGGGTTTTCTGTCCTCATTCTTCCCTTGTTGACCCAGTGATGACCGATCATTAATTGATTCACTATCGGATTGCTTTACAGTGGATAAGTTTCCATCTCTGAAGCAGTTTGTGTTAGTTGAATTTTTTAAAGAAAGTTCTGACGCTTGTTCAGTCTCATGACCAATGCCTTGTTGGACATTCTTTGTTTCAGACAGCTTGGGACATGAAATTTCTTCCGAACAACTCTTCACATCTGATTTGATGGCAAGTGTTTGAGTATCTTGTTGCTTTGAAATGTCTTCTTTATGAGGAGTTTGTTCGGCAACATTTGATTTGCTGACTGCATTGGAAGAATCGTCAGTATTCTTGATGGAATCAATTGGTGTTGACTTGGCCAAAGTCGAAATAGAAGACTTTTGTGAAGTTCGAAGGATTCCAGAATGTGTCACAGAACTCTGAGGTGCTCCTAAATGCCCACATAAGGTTGGGTGTTTAACTTTAATCATAGGGTCATCTGAGTTTTTGAAAGGCTTTTTGGGATGAAGAGTATTTCTGGCTTTTCGAGTTGAGGCCGATTTGTGCTTTTCAATGAATGGAATTTTAAATGTCTCAATTTTTGAAAGGGTTTCACTTTTCGGATTAATTTTTGCTACATTTCTTTTTCTATCCTGTTCTGATGTTGATGTTAACAAGTAATCTTTAGTTGACAAATCTGTGTGTGGCTCGCACTTCTTTAGTGAACTATGAAATAAATATCCAAATTCCCCTATAATGGGAGAGAGAAC
>JAQGAE010005228.1:0-11540 GCA_034696685.1 Julus scandinavius
TTTGGGTACTTTTACCCCCCTGCCACATGGCACTCTAAGCTGACTGCAGGGTAATAAACTGAACTGAACTGAACTGCGCAGACTAGCATCTTTAAATGTGGCTACAACCCTCAGTGTTTGTTGCCAAATTTTGCATATACCGTATATACATGTATACTTGTACTTGTCATGGCACGTTTAATGTCGCAAAAAATTGATGACATTAGCTTTACGAAACTATGTTTAATTGGTAGAGTATGAAGCATAAAATCAATTCGCTATCATCCTCTTGCCAACGCAATCATGGCCCCAAAATAGCTTCTTTCGCCAACATACTCCAATCAGCTCCTAAATTTGCATAATACGGCATGTATCGATTTGTCGTATAAGAATCGAAAGATTTGCTAATTGCAATATGTACGTAAAGATGCAAATATCAGTGCGCCCAATCTCCACGAACAGACATGCATCGCCCAGTGATCTCGACGTGAACGCATGCAATAAAACTAATTAAAATAATAGATATAATGCAGATTTACACTCATCAGTGCATTCGTGCAAGTCTTGCTCGTAAATGGCGGAGGTAGACTTGGAGCCAATGGACGATATCTTTTCATCTAGCATCGCTACAATTTTAATTAATTCCCATTCAATGCAGCTTGCACAGAGCGGGCTAATTGCCCGCGTTCGCCTATGTTTGTATTTCATATCTGAGTGGTTTGTGCAAACCAGCTTAAAATTTTTTGAAATGATTTTATATGGACTGCTGCATTATTTCCATCTGATTACTTTCGGATCTCGAGCGATGTTGGCATGCGAACGCATAGTGTTTGAAAGCTTGCTTCAACCAGCATACTTAATTATCTTTCCTGTTTCCAACAATACACAACAAAATTCATAATGAAGAGTTGTTGCTTGTACACACGATTAAAAATCGAAAATCATCACATTGTGATTAACTGATTATACTCGTACATAGGGCATCACAAGGTTAATGTATTATCGCTACAGTTCTTAAGCTGGATCACAACCTTATCACTTTCAATGGGTGAAATTTTAAAACACAATCACAGCCGAATTTGCACATTCTGCCAGCAGGTGGCAGCATGAGAATGCAAATTAACGGACATTTTTCAAACTTGTTTATTAATTTTAAAACAATCTACTATTTCAAAGTGAAAAACAAAACAGTAATACCATTGCTGATTTATCAAGCTATTTTAAACATTTTTTATTTTTATTTCATCTCTTTTTGTTTGGCTGTGATTGTGTTTTAAAATGTCACCCATTGAAAGTGATAGGGTTTTGATTCACCTTAAGGAAACCACTTTGAAATTGTATTGTTTATGCAAGATTTCTCTAAACATATAATCAATATGATTTTTATATACATAGGGTATAATTAGCCTTATCCGCCTAGTGGAAAATTTGACTTTAATATGGTATTAACATTGTGGTTTCGCCCTCATACTCCAGCACAATACATCACGCAAAGATCTTGCTATGCTTTTAACATATTAAGTCAAGAAATTACGGTTTGTGTAGCAAAAATGGGCGTGACCAATATGGAGATGCCATTGTAGCGTACGTGTTAAATCATCATTTTTAAAAACTAATACAGTAGAATCTGTCTAAAAGCATATTCTTGAGACAGGTGAAAAATATGGTTTTTAGACATGCTCATCAACAGCTCCAAAATAGGGAATTTTCCCTTTTTCAATCTTTGATGAGTCACTATAGCTATTGGGCGTTATTTTACTGCTTGCAAAAGTACAGATCTGTACAGTGATTGGCTTGAATCTCCCTGCCTGCTGCGTCGGGACCGACACACTTATGCTTTTAGAGAGGTTATTCATTTACACAGGATGCATTTAAATAGGTTCTGCTGTACAGGACCTTTGGATTTTTCATAGATTGTTAAGTTTTAATTTTATCATGTTACATGTTGATGACATGTTGAAGAAATTGTAACTGACATGTGCTATGTGTCTGCTCTATCATGGCAAGGAAGGAATTGAACTGATTTTGACTAAAGATTGTTCTTAAGATTTGTCTATCCTTCATAAAAGAATTAAGAAATTTGGAAGGTTTGATAAATATACATGTTAAATTGTTTGCTGAAGTTGTGTGTGCATTGGACAGGAACGGGTTCTTAAGACCAAATGAAGTTTTCTGGGTGTTTAAGCCGGTTAACTTCTCCCACCTAACGTAATCAATGATTGTATAAACAGGACTTGTGCAATATTCCAAATCCCAACGTCAAATTATTGAACATTAAAACGAGGAAAACAATGTTGGGGCTTAAAGAAGCTGGGTACAAGGAGTTTTGCACGTTTTACAACCCCATTTATTATGGCAACCGCAATTTGTTAATAGGATTAAAGTGTATCTTCTATGGTGAAGGGCAACCCAACTGAAAGGGGGGGGGGGCTATTTTGCGTGTGCTAAGATGGTGGATGTTAGAGCAGTTCCCTTATTATTTAAATATAATTCAAAGTGTGCCCTTTCAAAATAAATGTTTAAAGCAATATTTAAGGCTGTTCTTACTATTGTGCGATGTTCTTGTGAATGCTCTGGTGAAAAAAACAATAGAGATTTCTATTGTTATTTGGAACGTTGTTTTCTATTGGTATCAATAGTAAATTTCTATTGGTAATAGTTTTTTTATGGTTTTCTATTGTTTTCCATTGTTCAGTCAATACAGCTAAATCATAGAAGTGTATAGAAGCCAATGGAATTCAATACAGGAACAATAGAAAACAATTAAAATCAATAAAGTGTCCAAATAACAATAGAAATCTCTATTGGTTTCTATCGTTTTTTTCACCAGGGTGTGGTCCTTTAATAGTAACCATTTAATAATTAACCGTTGCTTAGCCTATAGCTTAAGCCACAAAATGAATCATAGGAAATCAGATCTCACAAATAATCAGTAGACAGGTGGTAATAGTATAGTAAATGGCAAAATTGGTATTGTCCTCAATATATGTCGTTGATTAAATATGGACGATGAACTCGATATACATTCGCCTTTTGCACTATAATTCGTAATTATGCACTGTACAATTTGTAATAAAGAAAGTATTAAGCATGTGATGAATATGTGAGGTGATAAATAAATTGTATAAAACGTGATATGATTGCTGTATAATATCAGCATGTATACAGTGCTGTCAAAATTATATTGAATATATACGAGTTACAACTTTATATATTACAAATAAATAGTACATTCACAACATTGTTATAGGAATAATATTAAAAACAAATTCAGTTCAATTTTAGGGCCCAACGAACAGCACCAAGATTCCAAAATGTAGCTGAGGCGGTTATTTTTTTAACATCGTTTTATCATTTTTGTAATACAGTTGCCTGCGCAATAAAATATTTCGTATTTATATTCCCATGCACTTCAATATAAATTTGAAATTGTTTAGTTGGTCTGAATAGTATCTTCCGCATAATGCATTACTTTAATGGGAAATCGATGTCCAAAATACATGTACATGAACATTGTTTTGTTATAAGTCCAGCGTTTTTAGAAAAAAATAACTTCCCCTCCTCTCCACGTTCATGCAAATGCTATTGGAGTTAGTTTCTATGTGGGTGTTATATGTGGTATTCATGCATGAATAGTGTCTCTATATGTAAAAGTAAGCCCTTTAGACCACAATTGAATTTTGGCATGTATACATGCCAAAATTCAGCTATGATTAATTGATCAACATAGTTTTTAGTCATTATGTATAGTTTCGTAATTGATTTACCCAGTTTTAAAATGTCAGTAACATCGAATAGTTTTATGCATACTTCATACTTCGTTTAATTTCAAAATGTTTGATATTTGATGTTGCACATTTTTGAGCAACTCAACTGTAAAAATAAATTTGACCCGTCCTTAAGGATTTCATATGCAAGTTGAAAACACAGGTTGCAATAATGATCATATTGATTCTGCTAGACCTCAGAATATCACATTTCCAGAAATCAAACCCTGATGTGTCTTGCCGCATTATGGCATAATACCATCCATGTTGAGCATCCAGGGAATACATCACTTAATCATTCATGGAGCATTTGAATACTGTTCTCCTCGAGTCATTTTTGATGTCATTGTTTCGCGTGCTTATGTATCATAATACAAATAGGATTGAGTTATGGTCGGATTGGGACGTTGAATCATGCATCCACCTATATTAGGACATAATATGAGGCACCAATCATCCCCAAACGCACGTCGTCCATGATAAATGCTGGGGAAATTCGTGAGTGTTTAAGCCCTCCATCACATTTTGCAGTTTTCCATTAAGAAAAGTGAATTACGACCTGCCCTGCCATGTTTAAACACACAAATTGCAGTATAGCCCTATGCCTATCATTATATTTTGTGAATGTCAGTCAACACATAATTTGGATAGAAAGTTTCTACCATTACTAATATCAGAATCACATTAAAAGTACTATGATTTTCATACCATCTCATGATGGATGTCCATGAATTTGAATTCAATGTTGGTTTAAGATATCTCTCTAAATGGGGTGTTATTATTAGGTGATGCCTTCTTAAACCATCACTCTGAAGGGAAAATTTATGAACAAAGGAATGCCAGGAAAGAATAAAGGAAGGATGTTCACCACAAAATTACCCTAAAAGCACCATTACCAAAACAACACTAGAAAAGAATATGCATTGCCAATTAACTGGTTATTTGATTGCAAGGATGTCAGTGGAATCGTAGGGACACGATGAGGGAGAGACGAGAATGTGTGTGTGGGACAGTTTGACAGGTTTAATTTGCTGTGAAACTCGAAACTGGTAGAGGGAATTTTTAAGTGTAACAGTAAAGTGCGATCGAACATCGGATCCATTACTATTGGTCTTTTTTTTCCTGCACGCAATTCGACAATGGAATTCCATCCCCAAGGATAATCCCAATTTGATGCAGATTCAGTTTGGCAGTGATCAGCTCAGTCCAGAATAACCCATCTGTGTAATTTGGGTATTTTTCCCTCCCAAAGTCAATACACTTCTATGCTGACTGCATAATATAAAATAAAAGTCCAATATACCATATACTGTTCAACAAATCACTCTTTGTAGACTGTGATTTCTCTTGTGGATTGATTGTGATCAGAGCGAAAAGAACTGATGAAATTAAGATTGCAAAAATATTAAAACTTGGAATTAATCAGTAAATCTTTATAATTTTCGTTATAAAAATATGGAACAACTCTATCATTTCTGCACCTCGGGATAACTTTTTTCCTATAGACAAAATTGGTAAACATAAATTTGGATCCATAACAAACAGTGTGCATGCATGTCCATATATTATTATTATCCTACCTTAAATTGACAAAAACGCCTCATTTTACAATAAATGTGTTCAGACATGCACGTTTTTGGAAAATATCCTATACAGTAGAACCTGTCTGAATGCATCCTGTGTATATATATGAATCACCTCTCTAAAAGCATATATGTGCCGGTCTCGACTTGAGACCCGTGTAAAAAATAAATTACCTCCCTAAATTAATAATGAATAATTTGTATTGGCCCCAATGATTTCGTAAGGGAATATCAACAATGAAACTGCAACAAATATCAAACTAAGATGAGTTATCACTTAGATTAACACGCTCCTGGTTGGCATTGACCCACTCAATAAGTGCAGACTCCATAGCTGGATATCTGATTGCCCGTAGACGTTTAACATTGATGTTTGTGTTCTCCGATCTGGCTAGATGCTTTGTTACTTTTTCAGTGTTCTAGAGATCGCGGTCGGCTGACCTTGATCTTGTGATTTTTCTCAATCCACTGTACGAGTTCCTTGTGTGAAGCACTTGGATGATCCTTTTTGTCCTCATTATCATGTGCGTTGAACATGGCATTTTTCCCCCGATGTAGGCCTACACAATTAATACCAAATGCAACAGACAGGGATATTAAAAGCAATTACTGTGCTTGTACATTCACTAAAATGGCGCCCAATAGCTGGTGACTCATCTAGGATTGAAAAAATGGGAAATTCCCTATTTTTCAGCAGAATGTGTACATATCTGCTGATGAACCTGACTAAAAGGATATTTTTCACCAGTCCCAAGAGTATGCGTTTAGACAGGTTCTCCTGTATATTGGACATAACATAACCTTTTGTTATTTTTCACCCTAGGTATTTTGTTTACAATATATTACTAAATCCTTTTAATATATGCAGTAGGGTGTATTTTTTTTAAACGTAGTTGACATCATACTTCTTCAACGGTACCATGCAAACAGCGAATTCATACCTGCTTGACTTTTTTTTTTAATTATAATTATTTTAATTTAAATAAAATTATGAAACCTATTGAAAACGTGGAATTCAATTCATAAAAATAATGTTCTGAAGAAAGTGGTCTGAATAAAATCCCTGGAAAGAATGGACCATTCATGTCGCTTGAAGTCCATTACTTTTCCAGCGAATTTGAAATTTTGAACAATGCTATATCACCATGCAAACATACAGTTATTTCACGTCCAGTAAAACGGCACCGCCCAAATGTGACAATGTCCATATGTCATCAGGGAGTCAGGGACTTCATGGTATCGCTTGCAAAAACAGTGTTGTAATCATTTTTAATGAGGCTGAACGGTTACTTTATCGATAAACTCGTACAATTTGACAATGATATGTTGTCACACCCAAACACGCGATGCATTGCAACATATGACCGTCCACACATGGTCAACCTGATGGTCCTGAGCTCTATATATCTAACTGAATTTCGTCCCCAATTGAATACTTTTTGCTCGTCACGCTACATAGAAAGTCTGGGCATGTTGTTTAATAACCCGCATATCAATAGCGAGGGCTGTGCAGTTTAATATTTGTATAATACAGCACGTGGCTTTTATCACCGACTCTTGATTTTCCATGATGAGGCGCTATTCGATTTTTTTCACTCTGTATACACCCTATTTCCTATTGTCTCGGTGTGTTAGTTAGGTTAAATAAATGCAAATGAAACAGATTAGAAGCAGCTGTTACTCCCAGCCGATGAATATATAAAACCGAATGAAGTGTAAACATCGCCGGGTCTAAATCTTTGCAGGAGTTGCTGAGGTGAATTGCTTGTTTATGTTAAATCGATTTGACTTAGTTTATTTATGCGTTTTATTTCACGCAGCACAAATACCAGAAAAATGCCTCGTTTTGCAAAGTGTTCGATTTTTTTCCCATCATGGTGTTATTTAAAGAATCTTTAACCATAAATATTAAATGATGAACTTTTTGTACTGATATTTGATGGCCATTTTTTCTTCTTCTCTTGATTGGACTCTAAAAATTTCCCAAAATTCTGAGTTGAGGTTATTTAACGATAAAATTTGTTATAAATTCATCATTCGTTGATTGATTTTTTAAGAATTCAAGTAAAGATTATGGAATGTTTAAAAATTGCTACAGATTCAGCATCTGAAAATCACTTATGGTGAATCTCAACCCTATCACTTTCAATGGGTGAAATTTTAAAACACAATTACAGCCATACAAAAAGAGATTAAATAAAAATAAAAATTGTTTAAAATAGCGTGATAAATAAGCAATGGTATCACTTTTTCGTTTTTCACTTTGAGCTGGTAGATTTTTTTAAATTAATAAACAAGTTTGAAAAACGTCCGTTAATTTGCCCACGATGCCAGCAGGTGGCAGCATTCAAATTAATTCAAATTGACGGACATTTTTCAAACTTGTTTATTAATTTTAAAAAAATCTACCAGCTTATAGTGAAAAACGAAAAAGTAAAACCATTGCTGATTTATCAAGCTATTTTAAACAATTTTTATTTTTATTTAATCTCTTTTTGTTTGGCTGTAATTGTGTTTTAAAATTTCACCCATTGAAAGTGATAGGGTTGTGATTCACCTTAACAAAAATCTCTCTTGGAATCACCATTTCACACAAATTGTTGGTACGGCGAACCAACGCCTTAGATTCATTCAACACGTATTTCGAAAATGTGCGGAAAATGTAGCGGAAACCGGCTACACGTATTGCGCACCTATTTGGAACCCTCGCAGGATGGTTCATATTCAGGATATAGAGATGTTCCAGCGTAGGGCAGCCAGATTTGTTAACAGAAGTTACCGACATTCCGCGAGTGTGACAGAAATGTTCCACTCTCTTTTTGTTTTTATTTGCATCCAATTCCAGATGATTTTTATGTTTTTCAGCTGTATGAATGCAGAGCTAATGTGAGATTTTAAATTCAAAATGTATAAATATGCTAAACCAACATTTCTTTGTAGGTAAATCTCGCCGATGTCGATGGTTTAGAATGGAGCGAGAAGAAAGAGGGTGGCCTCATCACAATCAGTTGTCCTCCCGAAGGAAGGTTTTTTATCCGGGAAAAGACTGGACTCGAAGAATGGCTGCAGGTATGACTAACAATGACTGGCATGTCATAAGTGCTCCTTCCTCTCTTCATATCTATTATAAATTACCAAACAATCCAAAATACTAATACCAATTTGCCAGGTGGGCCAAGACCCACAATGCATTTGTGCTTACATGTCCCTAAGTGGGAGGAGCGCTTGATTGAATGCATCACCAAATTTGTTTTTCACTTTGCAGGTGTTGCGAGAAACTATAAGTCAAAGTAAAGGAAGAAGACAGGCCCTGAGAAGCTCAATGACCAGGGATGGAGTTCAGTCTCAAATCTGTGATGGTACTCAATACTTAAAGTAAGTGAAAATCTAACGCGATGGAACTTTAATAAAGTGACTCAGTGTTGAGCAGTAAACGAGTACATTGAATGAATACAAAGAATAATTAAATATAAAATGTACAAAAATAACAGAATTCAAATGTACTCAAAACGTACGAGTACAATGCACTCGATTACAAAAAAAAATACTCGCAATGGGCGATTACGAATGTCTTAGAGTATTAACGTAATCCGAAATTACGAGTACCGATATAATCGAGTATGAATATACTTTCAAACATAATTACCATACGTAATTAGTGATTTTTTTTAAATTCTAGCCGCAAACTGCCCCTTCATTATACGTATTCTGACTGCGGTCCAGAGCTGTACCGCTTGGGTCGCAATTCCTCAACGGATTTCATCAGAGGGAGCACTGGTTTGCTAAGGATTCCAGAAGATTACAGGTCATCGGCATCCAGTAGTGCAGCGGACAGCAGCCGGTTTTCACGTAAGTGACCATATTCGTGAGAGGAGTCCGTCACACATTTTATCTCATAAGGCTGTCTGCCATTCTAGCATACTCATGTTTATGTTATTTTTCTAGTGTTGACTGACATTGACTTGCGGTGCGATATGGATGACACTCCAACCCCTTCCCCATCTTCATCCTCCTGTTCCACTACATCTCGCCATTATCTGGCTCCTCCTCATCCTGCCTTCACATCTGGTGTTCCCATGGGCCACAGAAGAACTCACAGCCAAGGACGGCAGCCACCACGTCTTCCAGACCCAATTATAGTCTACACGAACCCCAAATCATCTCCGAGAGGTATGTTTAGCATCCCGGAAAAGTAGGGAATTCTGCATGAATTATTGTACGCGTTAAACTCCATAATGATTAAGTTGAGTTCCAGTACCCGCGTATCCGAGAAAGACTTATTACTTATTATTCACTCATTTTGATTTCAGTGGAGAGGTCGCAGTCTGACGCTTTTCAGTTTGAAGCTCACATCAGACGGTGCACGCAATTGGACAGAGATTTTAAAAAGAGCACGGCTTTAGTTCAGCCCCAGTTGAGCAGAAGAGCATCAGCGAAGCCGTTTAGCAACAACAAACCATGCTGAAATAATTTCGTTTGTCGAAATTAATGAATTTTAACTGATTTTGTAATCGACACGTATATATCGAACACATGCCGAAGACTTTGGAAAGTGAGAGCTCGAGTGTTGGTTCGGCATAGCGATGCGCCAACGAAGATCCGAACAAACCGAATTTCTCATCGAGCGATTCGGGAAATTATTCAACAGACTTAACATTCTGTGCTGCGAGGGAAACTTTCTAAGTTGCTCAAAGTATGATTTTACTCGAAGCTTGACAAAATATTTCCCGGGTGGAAGAATTATATATGATATATGTCTCGTACGCGGCAATATTTGTCATATTCCATATGTCTGGAAACATACGGAAGAATACAGTGGACATAGCAATCTGACTGAAATACTGTCTCGTCCGCTAAATATACATCTAACAAAACGGGGGAAATAATCCTTATTGCACTAAACTAACATGTTTACAAACAACACCTCGCAGCAATCTATTTGGAATTGCCCATATTGGCTACACGTACATGTTATATTTAATTCTTTCATCCAGGGAGTCCGTTGAGAGCCCATTATATTTCTTTTCAATTTTATCTATTTGTGTATAATTCATCCCTGCAAAAGTATGTGATTGTAAATTTGGTTGTATAAATTGAGAAATTTTTGCGTATTTTTCCCAGTACACGCAGGATATCGTAATATAGCGATCGAAGAAGACCTTTTTAGTCAAGTCTACTAATTATTAACAATGCGAGGGCAATCTTAGGCTTTACAAGTATAATTTATATTTAACGTGAATGTACTTACTACTTGTACATGTAATATGTAACAATTCAGTGATAGGCCTCTCATTCTGTTTAAAACGGTGATTTTGACTTTTTCTAGTCTTATTATTATTTCATTTGTTCTTGTATTTTTGTAAGTCAAACCGAGTTATTTATTCATTTTATTTTATATGTAAATATTGTGACTATTGTTTTAGTTGATTGTGCGGAATTGTGACATTCGAAAATTATTAAAATCCTCTGTTTTGGAATTTAACTACCACGCAAACTGCTGAATCTTACAAGATGTTCTCGGGTGGGCTTTATTCGAGCCCGTAGTCTAACGTGCCATTCTTCGATCGACGATTCGATTCTACGCCGCTAAGAGTTCAATCCAAGTTTTCTTAATTCGTAGTTTCGAGTATTCGATATTATAACTTATAAATCTGCGATTTGTAAACCTTTTCCCGGAGAACTCCACAAATTTTGTACTCCACTGAATTCGAGTCCGCACTGTTTGGTGGCCAATGGTTGGGCTCGATGAAACACGGCGTTTCCCGTAGCAGCGGTTCAACTGCTTCTCGAGCAAGGCGAGCAAGGGCACCGACTTGTTGAAAAATGATAAATCCGAGATTTGTCGCATGTCCGGAACAAGTATTCTCTTAACACGCTATTGATCTACTTAAGTAAGTACCAAGCTTCATTTAAATCTAAGCCTTTTTCACGAAGTTGTGATTTTTTTATTTGGTTCTACTTTTTTATGACTCACAGTGTAGCATGGTGATATTAGAAAGTTATGAAGGATACCTCCCTCAGCTTTCCAGCTGTCCAGGAAAGAAAAAGCATAACTACCACACAAGCTGTCCAGTTATCAGTAACTAACAACATAACTGAATTTTTCCATCCCAAAAATTTTGAATCACTAGATAACCCTGGTGAAAAAACAATAGAAACCAATAGAGATTTCTATTGGTTTCTATTGTTATTTGGACACTTTATTGGTTTT
>JAQGAE010005229.1:0-11536 GCA_034696685.1 Julus scandinavius
TAAAACCAATAGAAATTTTCTATTGATACCAATAGAAAACAACGTTCCAAATAACAATAGAAATCTCTATTGTTTTTCTTACCAGGGTCACGATCAGAAAAGACCATTTCGTCTTCCATTAAAGTAAGAAGCAGCAACAGCAACAACAACAAAAATAAAAAATGAATACCTTAGCCCATGAGAAATAGCCTCAAATATGGCAGTGGTCCTGGAAGGTCTGGGGGTCTTGGGTACCTTGACCAAGGCCATGCCCAAACTGCGCAAGGATCCCGCCGATCCTCGATGGCACTGTCCAAGAACGGGTGTCCGGGGTAGGGTGTCCGAGCGCTGGCTGTTGAAGGTGCCATTGGACACGAGGGACCCTGACCGCTTGTGGCTGAGGATCCCCGTGAACGACTTGCTTCGGATTATACCTGGGTTGATTCCCTGGTCACTCACGGACATGGCTTCGTACTCATTTGATGCCTTGTTCGCTGGTCACTCCACCAAATACCCCTCTCGCACTCTCTCTCTCTCTCTGTACTGGCAAGTTGTTCACCTAAAGACAATAAAAAAACGCTTTTAGACTTTTATGGATTTCAAAGGGATGTGTTTTTGATGGATTTTTCGCATTTATTGCACGTTTCACGAGGCATGGTGGTCGCGTTGTCTCCAGCTTTTGGGAGTTTTCCAGACGTCATCGCCCTATTAGCATTTCTAACTTGCTACACCTTTTCCCAAGGTGCTTGACTTTTATCTAAAGTGCCAAACAGCTCTATTTGAAACTAATATATTAGTATGATTACTAATCTGTAAGCTCTTCGATACCTAAATTAGCAAGTGCAAGAATCTTGTGAATTTCAATTTTTAATATCTAGAATCTAAAACCTTACACAAAAAGAACTTGTTGCTTTGGAGTCATGAAAATTAACGCAGTATTTTAATTTCAAAGATGATGAATTTAAAATTTTCGAATAATTGTAATCTTTAATTTTTTTAAAAATCTAATAAACGGAATCTTTTAAAACTATGCACAATTTCAAAAAAAAAAAGTTTAAAACTATGGCAATTATAACCAATTCTAAAGAATTTTAGAACAAATTTCTATTTTTGTTTAATCTCAAAAAGCACTTACTTCAAAAATCAAAGTTTGAATATTAAAATAAAAGGCCTTTCTTGTAAACAGAATTTGTTTGTAATAACCAATTCTAAAGTATTTTAGAACAAATTTTAATTTTGGTATAATCTCAAAAAGCACTTCTAAAATCAAACTTTGAAAATTAAAGTAAAAGGCAATTTTTCTAAACAGGATTAATTTGTAAATAATAACAAATTCTAATGCATTTTAGTACAAATTACAATTGTTATATTATCTCAAAATGCACATTAATTATGCTCAATAATTATTGAAAAAGGAAATTTTGAAAATTAAAATAAAAGGCTTTTTTTGTAAACAGAATTTGTAATAACTATTTTCTAAGGTATTTTAGAACAAATTTTAATTTTTGTATAATTGATTTTATCAAAGTTTGAAAATTAAAATAAAAGGTCCTTTTGGTAAACAGAATTAGTTTGTAAATAATAACCAATAATGAATTCTAAGGTATTTTAGAACAGATTTCTATTTGCATATAATTTCAAACAGCACTTACTTCAAAAATCAAATTTTGAAAATTGAAACGAAAGGGCCTTCAGTAAACCGAATTAGTTTGAACGTGATTCAGCATGAAGTTGGCAACACCTTAAGTTTATCTATCCCAGTGTATATTTACATAAATATAACGTTGACGAAACTTCTGTTCAACATTACAAACAACTTGTGATGCAAAGATCGGAGTTTTCTACTAAATCGCAGATAGCCATTATCAGATAAAAATACGGTTTTGCTGAGGATTATTTTTACGCGATCTGGCAACTGAATGTAGACTCGACATGACTGAATTTAAACGACACATTTACTTCAGAAATCTCTGGATCGATGTGACAAGCGGTTCATTTTCGGATCTCTTGCCGCCTTTTGTTTTATAATGTTGTCAATGTCTTAAGCGTTAACTTGGAGACGAATTTTGCATAATCGATTGATGCAAATATGCACAAGTGTGTGGGAGCTAATAAAAGCTGCAACCGAATAGGGCCTTAAACCGTTTTTCTTATCAACGCTTTGGCAGCTTTTATTGATGAACCATTTCGATAGTCGAGCAAATCGTATAAACCTTGGTCCATCAAACAACGTTGATGGATCTGACTCCAATCGATAGTTTGTCTGGATTTTCGAAAAGGCTTCATTCAGAAGCCACGTTTGACTGGTGATGAAACGAAGAGACGTGTGGTGAACGTGTAAATATGTCGAGTGGAATTGAAATCATCCGGATAAACGGGCCAGTCCAGTAATACGTATATCCAATGTTTTCTCCATGTGTTACTTTCCCAGCATTTTTCTAAGTCGTGGGAATATGGCGGCTTACATTTAAAGCCTCTATATGATTAGCTGATTTGCACCGGTTAATTTGTGGCTTGATCAAGTTATGTTACATGCACATCACTAAACTTGATCTAAGAACGCATTTCATAGTCGAATTAGTAATACATATATACATTCAGCATTACTTAGTGTCCAAACATAGTTACGAGATAACCCAAATTTGAAATAACAAAGGCAACTCTAGATAATGATCAGAACTATACTTGTATTTTTAACACGAAAGTAAATTTGCGTTAATGTTTATAGATGTTTTGTGCTTGGACCGATTATTAACTGGAGCAGTGTTTTTCAACCATTTTTCAGTATACAAGGTGTACATTCGGTATACAAAGTGAAGTACATTCGGTATGCAAAGTGAAGTACATTCGGTACGCAAAGTGAAGTACACTCGGTATACAAAGTGTACACCCGGTATACAAAGTGAAGTACACTCGATATACAAGGTGTACATTCGGTATACAAGGTGTACATTTAGTATACAAAGAGAAAATCCAGTATACAAAGAGAAAACCCAGTATACAAAGTGTAAATCCAGTATACAAAGTATAAATCCAGTATACAATGTGTGTATTCAGTATACAAGGTGTACAATTAGTATAAAAAGAGAAAATCCAGTATACAAAGTATAAATCCAGTACATAAAGTGTAAATCCAGTATATAAAGTGTAAATCTAGTATACAAGGTGCACATTCAGTATACAAGGTGGATATTTAGTATACAAATTGTAAATCCAGTATACAAAGTGCACAATCGGTATATGTCCACATTAATGTCTATATCCAGAGTAGATTCTAAATCTCTTAAAATCTAGCTCGGAAATTCGAAACTAATTAAATATAAAGGTTCTTTATTTTTACAGAAATACATTTCATAGACTGTATACTTCAATAGACAAAAATCTGTAACATCTCGTTAACTTGTAACTTGATTTCCTTAATTAATAATAGTCTCATACAATTAAGAATAAATGGCACAAACATAATAAGGTTTTGACAGTTGTTGCTTACCCTAAATTCCTGGTACAGTAACCACCATTAGCAGAAATATATCCGCAGCCAGGAATCGACAATGACATGTATGAATAACCGAGCAATTCCTGATAAACAATGTTATAGATAAATATGACACGTATGTCCCAGTGTTTTGACACGGATTTAATGATTGCTCATAAACGGTAGTTAGCGATGAGTAAGACCAACCTTGTGCAATACATTTGTAAACTTGCCCAAGATCAACATCATGTGTTTATATGAGTTTGCTTTCTACAAAATCTAGCAGAATTACCTTTTATAATCCTACTTGATAACAACGTGGAATGCATGATTGTATACGATAAGCCGCCAATGACATTACCAATAAGTTAATCTCAAAATTAAATAAAAATGTTAATTTTATTTCGTCACATTACACAATGATTTTGAGAAAAAAATGAATAAAGTGATTTTTTATTGTGGACCACGAGTTATTCAAGTTTTATGGCTAGTTACCTCAATTACAGCCTTCAGAACTGATATATAATATTTATCTGATAAGAGTATACAGGGTGGTCACAAAAAAAGAGGAACCTTTTTCATAAATTCGTAACTTTTTTTGTTTTTTAATCAAAGTAAATCCAATTTTGCACAAATATAGGCAACAAACGTACAAACAAAACAGCCATTTCAATTTGTACTCAAAGTGCCCATCATCCACTGCAACAGATGCCCGGTGGCGCTAGCGCCGTTGGGTAGTTTCATCAAGTTCATCGTAAGTTCATCCCAAGCGGATGGAGGACACTTTGAGTACAAATTGAAATGGCTGTTTTGTTCATACGTTTGTTGCCTATATTTGCGCAAAATTAAATATACTTTGACTAAAAAACACAAAAGTTGCGAATTTATGAAAAAAAACCTCCTCTTTTATTGAGGCCACCCTGTATAAAATTAATTTCTGATAAAAAAGTATAAATAAGCCCTACTCGCCGCAGTAACTAATAGTTACGATATTATTTCCGAAAACAACTTGCATATATACAAACAATGCCTCGAGAACCTCGTAAATCTACAGTAATATTTGTCATCTTCCTGAAGGTAATGGATCTGATTTCCTGAGGCTAATTATAGCAAATTGAATTATTGGAAAAATAATGTTTACATCAAACGATTCGGTGACTTTGTTACCGTAACAACCTCATTAGCCCATGGGCATTTCATCATTCAGTGCCTAAAGGTCATATTTTCCATGGTTCCAGATCCAACGTTCATTAAAACTCCAGCATTTCTGCATCGATAATTTAACACATATCCATCCGTAATTCATTTTAGCATAGTTTTAGAATCACCAAAGAAAAAAAAAATTAATTAGCGTGTGGAAATCTGCCATTACAATATATATATAAGACGTCATCACATGAGCAACCTCTAACATTTACGATAACACGCACTCTTAATAATGTGGAAATCAATGGGAAGAAATTGCTGCCAAGAGTTATTAGCTTAATGTGTGGGTTACCTTCAGGTTAATGTTGGAGAAAAACTGTGCATTGATGCAAAGAGGGCGCTCGCGTTGGTCCACTAATTTTGGGCCTGTATTTGAATCTTTCTCCCAATTTTGCAAAATTCGGATTTTTAAGAAGGTAACATAGATCACGAACAATTTACTCAAATTGGTCCCTTAAAACGTTGCCTATATTTTGCTTTACAATCTTTTTATCATTTGATAATTTTGTTCATTTATCAGTCTTTTGTCCACTATTCTTTAAGTAAATACATTCCTAATTCAACCGCCATTAATTTTTTTTAAACGGTATATAATTAGATATGCTACAACTGCTACAATGTCTGTATCCACCATGTGATTTCTCATGAAGAGCCTATTTATGCAAAGTTTGCTTACTTTTTTGATGAAATGATTTAGTAAACAGGAGGTTAAAATTTAAAAAAGCTGGATATAAATAAACGACTTAAAATTTACCATCCATTACATAGAATTATAGTATACAGTATTTATTTCGGTATTACAAATTAAAAATGTTTAGTCTGGTCTCATTATACTGTGTTTGTTAAAACTTTTTAAAGCATTACTTATGAAACAATGCAGGCTTTTGAGTTTTCTGAAATTGTAGTATATATACGAGTATACTGCAAGGATTCACAAGGCCGTATATTTCATCACATTTTGGGGGATAGGGTCTAGAATCTTGGGGTGGACTATTTTGGTCATATGTATATTTTTGATCGTCAGTATTATGCAAGGCCTGGCAGAACCGAGAATTGGCCCAGGTTTAACAGAAATTGCATTTTTGCCTAAGAAAAATCGCACGTTTAATGTAGAAAAATCGCACTTTTAATGCAGAATAATTGCATTTTCAAAACAGAAAAATCGCCCTTTTAATGCAGAAAATTCGCACTTTTAATGCAGAAAAATCGCCCTTCTAATGCAGACAAATCTCACTTTTAATGCAACAAAATCGCACTTTTACTGCAGAAAATTCGCACTAGTACGTAATACAGAAAATTCGCACTAGTACGTAATACAGAAAAATCGCACTTTTAATGCAGACAAATCGTCGTTTTACCTTAGAAAAATCGCATTTTTAAAACAGAAAAATAACACTATTAATGCAGAAAAATCACAATATTAATGCAGCAAACTCGAAGTTGATGCATACAAATCGCCGTTTTACCTTAGAAAAATCGCACTTTTAATGCAGAATAATTGCATTTTTAAAATAGAAAAATCGCACTTTTAATGCAGAATAATCGCACATTTAATGCAAAAAAATTGCATTTCTAGAGCAGAAAAATCACACGTTTAATACAAAAGTGCAATTCCCTTTTTTACTCTGCCGATTCGGCTTTGGATTTGTAATATCTCTTGGATTTCGAGGTGAGGGAGAGATTTATCCCCAATATATAAACTACAAATAACTGCTAAAATTCAATGATGAATAGCAAAATAGCATATACGAGAAATAGTACCATACGAGACAGGTGTACCACTACTTACTAATGGTCTGCTAAGTTCTTAAATTATCCTCTTGAGACAATTTACCAGAAGCCATAAATCGGTACGGTGTGACAGAGTACATCTGGTTGACAGACGGTATCATATATAGCCAGTCTGCTACCCTAGTGTCTCGTTGAAGATTTTCCAAAAAAAAATCCTGCTGCTATATAGAAGGAAGACAAGACACTTTCGTCGATGCTTAGTTTACGAAGAAAACAAACTTCCCCATGTATGTTATTTCGGTGAATCATCAAATCCCCCATCACGTTTGTCAGCATTGCGCCAATGCTTGAAATTTACAATAAAATGCAAAGTGAACGACTTTGAAATCTTCTTGTCTCTCCAGGATGCTCGGCAAGTGCTTAAGCAGGCTGGGTTTAGATGGACTTCAGATTCTCATTAACTCAGCAGCAGTTTTAGTGTTCTCAACAAGAAAAGCAGTTCTTGTTTGCCTGTGCTTTTTTATTAATGAATCTCCCGCTTGCTTTTTGCATTCGTGATAATGCTATCAATGTCAACTTGTCATTGTTTTTTTTATAAGAAATCGTCGTGTAAACACGTTCATTGTTCATCGTTGTACCGACATAAAAAAAAACTTGTGTATATAAAAAATTAACAGACTGTCAGTAGATAGACAAAGAAGATTGGCTGATACAGAATGATATTTTTAAACATAGGTTACTCATATATACCAGTATGATGCCCTGTATTTTGCAACGTAATATGTAATTTTGTTGTCTGGCAATTTCCATTTTTTCCTGGTTACAATTGTTGTTTAAAGTGCTGTACGTGGATGTATTTAACGTTAGTAACATTTTGACATTAAGTATAATATGCATTGCTCATTTTCCAAACATACAAATCATTAAACTCATTATGGTCAATGTAAATCATCAAAACATATTGGTCAAAAGTTAACCTTAAGAAGTTAATAGTTGTAGTCAGGAATTGGATTACAGCCAATTTGAAAAAACGATTGATTTAAATCCTATCCAAATCGGCTGAAATACTAATGTGAGCATTTGCTAGTTTAATGACAATCTGTTTTCAACTAGGCTGATATTTATTTCATGACTACATCTAGTGTCTTTAGTTGTTGTCAGCCATTGCATAAGATGACAAAAGTGGATATCGATAGTTGTCTGGAAGTTGTTGTCACGAAATGGATTACAGCTAATTTGAAAAACGATTTGTTTAAATGCTATCCAAATCGGCTGAAATAATAATATTGTGTGCATTTTCTCGTTTCATGACAATCTGTTTTCAACTACATTTTAACTAGGTTATATCCATTTCGTGACTACATCTAGTTTTTTTAGTTTAGTTGTTGTCAGCCATTGCATAAGATGGCAAAAGTGGATATTGAAAGTTGTTGTCACGAAATGGATTACAGCCAATTTGAGAAACGATTTGCTTAAATTCTATTAAAAATCTGCTGAAATACCGCATATCCATCGGCTGATATCCATTTCGTGACTACATCTAGTGCCTTTAGTTGCTGCCAGCCATTGAATAAGATGGCAAAAGTGGATATTGTTAGTTGTCTGGAAGTTGTTGTCACTTAAGTTTTTCTTCATGTTCTTGGATTGGTTTTATTTATGTGTTTTGTCCAAAATGGCAACTTTCAAATAATGTGATGATTAAAAAAATAAAAACGTGAAAAGATTCGTTGAACTTTCAGATTATAGAGCTGTTTGTTTGGCGATGTAAAGTTGTTATGGTCACATACGTAGTTTTGGTTTTATTTCTCAAGTAACTTCCCACTTAATTCGTGTAAAACCGAGAATATGCTTTGACTGTGGGTAACCGCTTTGACTATACTTTTCACAATAAAAGGCTTTACTGCGCTTAATTTAAACTTCTTGAAGAACAATAAAAGCCGAAAAAGGTAATAGGGCGTAAGAAAATCTATACTAACGCTTTCTTCATCTTGGTGTATTTACACTTTACTCAACACTTGTTAGGTCCTTGAACGTTATACACTTTTCACTCTTCATTCCCTATACCCCCTCTTCAACTCTACTAAACAAGTAAATTAAAGCAAGCTCACATCTTAGAATCCCAAATGGCTAAATTGCTCTTAAGAGAATGTAATTTGAGAGAATTTCTTAGTTGAAGTTCATCACGTTTAATTTATCCTTGAAAATATTGTGTAAGTAAGCAAATACCACAGGCACTCATGACCAAGCCACATAAATGTAAACCATGAATTACAAATCTAGTTTTGAACTTTAGAGATAATTCAACATGGTGCCTAATTTAAGGCCTTTTTACGTTTTAATTTTATTGGACCAAGAAATAGTAACATTAATGCTAAGCATTTCCAAACATTTGCATACATCCACATAATTCTTGACTAAATTAAGAAAATTTCTTTTCAGTAATGAAGTCCATCAAAAAAGTGAGTCAAGACAGGTGCATCAAGACAAGTACATTAAGAAAGTGCATCAGGAAAAGGAATCAAGTAAGGAACTCAAGAAATGTGCATCAAAGAAGTGAATCAAGAAAGTTCATCAAGAAAATTGCAACAACAACAAAAAAGAAATCAAGAAAGTGCATCAAGGAAGGGCTTCGAGAAAAGTGCATTAAGATATGAAATAAATAAAAAAGCATCAAGAAAGGGAATCGAGAAAGTGCTTCAATTAGGAGAATCAAGAAAGTGCATCAAAAAATGCATTAAAAAATGGAATCAAAAAGTGCATCAAGGAAGGGAATCAAGAAAGTGCATCAAGAGAAGGAATCAAGAAAGTGCATCAAGGAGGGGAATCGATAAAGTGAACCAAGGAAGGGAATCAAGAAAGTACATCAAGTAAGGGAACAAAGAAAGTGCTTCAAGCAGGGAAATATCAAGAAAGTGCGTTTAAGTGGGGGAATACCAAGAAAAAGTATCAAGGAAGGGAATCAAGAAAGTGAATCGGTGTCCTTTTACGTGCTGTAGTCAGCTTGTAACGCAAACCTTGTATCTTCAGTAGAAGGTAAATAAAATTTTATATTTCTTTTATCATTATTTGGCTGCACATAACGTGAAATTCAACTTCCTCGCCATTCACGGATTTGATGTGAATTTCAAGTGCAGGGTTTGTTTTGATCACATGGCAACTTAGATTTTTAAAACTATTCCCTTCCAAGTTCCAACAAAATGGTAATTCAATACAAGTTCATAACTTGTATCTTTGAGAAGGACTTCAGAACTTGGACCTTGTCATCTTTAATAACCAAGCGGTTGAATCTAATTTATAGGCATTGTATTTTAATTATTAGTTTCACACCATATTTTGACCTTCGTCACAGGGTTTAATTATCACGTGACAGTGATTTTGCATTTAACTCATCGAATCCACCTCTTTATCTCCTACTCCAAATTTAGTCCATTGCTGGAATAGTAATAATACAAAATAACCAACTCAGCAAGCAGTTTTATATAGGGTGTTTATAAAGTACAGTAAATTAATCCACCTAATAGTTTGCTTTTCCTGAATAATAAGACAAAAATCGTTCAAGCATGGCGTGGGAAAGCGGACTAGGTAATGTCACCCAATTACAAGTTGTTGGACATAATGTGCAACTGTATTTTCTTTTTGTTCCCCCTTTAGCGTGTGAAAGGTACTACAACCACCACTACCACTCACAATTTTAATTAAAAGGTGTGTGGTTAAGGGGGGGTTCTCTGTGTATTTCCTGATTCAATACTTTTTACCTGAGAAATTTTCTACCTGAATGGTGGACTCGACAGCATGAAACAGGGCACGCAGAAGTGTATTTCACGTAAAAAAAAACCTGCTGAATAATTGAACAGAAATGCAACCTTCCAATGAAACGTTATTTTAATACAAACATTCATGCAGTGGGTTTTAATCATGGAAAGAAACAGTTGTTATGTATAGAAATTTAATGGTATTGCTACATCAAAGAAAAACATTTCCTCAAAGGTCTTTTTAACTGAAACTGACTAACCTTTAATTCCGCATTTGAGAGGGAAATTACCTCTGTGAAGAATATTCAACTCTCACACTATACACACGAGTATTGTGAAAAGCGCGCACCGGAAGTTTGCTAAATGGGACATCATGGCGTCCATCTTTCATCATTTTCCGTTTCCCATGCGGGGACATTTGATATTTATATATGCTACATCTTTTTTAATAAGACTTGTTTTTATTCCAGAAACATATGAGAGACTACCCTTAGGTTTTTCAAGTTGCCTTTTGTTCACAATTTTGCCCTGATTCATCGTCTTTTGTTTTTTATGCTTATTTTTTTTATTCTCGATATCAATTTTGAGTAATTTAAAACCAAATTTCCTAGAAAGGTTTTCAACCTCAATTTTTAGCCAAGCGAGTTGTGGGACTAGCGGTCTGGAACTTTAATTCCCCTCTATATAGTATCCCGCCTATTTAATTTCCGCGTTTAGGGAAAGTTCCAGTAATTATTTTTGTGTTGATTTGGAGAGAGATAACTATGCAAACTGGTCTGTGTTCTACGAACCATCCCACGTGGGAAAGATTAACTTACTTAATGACATTTAAACGTGAAAAAAATATTTAGTCTCAAAATATTAGGTTTCTAAGAAGGCATTATTCAACTTCACGCATATATCTGCAATGCCAAATTGCGAAAATAAATAACAAGTAAGCAGCTTACTGGAATTGTATACCGATGTATTTATGATAATACAACTTTTCGTCTACTTCGTCGGCTTACCAAAAAAAATGTGATATTCCCATTAACCATGACTATATTTTTGAAAAGAATAAATGTTAGTTGTTTTAACAGAATTATGGTTTTAGCATGATTATCATCAACCAGAGTAGTGCTTTCGATTGTAGTGGAATCATACTCTATAGTGCAAGTACAGTACATATACATATAATCAGTAGTCATGTGAAATGAGTAATAAAACTTGGGCAAATATGTACTCATGTGCAGAAGTACCGATTAAGAGTACCTGTGGAATCATGCTCCATATATAGTACAAGTAGTATAGTAATCAAACTTGGGTAAATTTTACTTATGGATATGAGTACTGATTACGAGTACCTGTGGAATCATGATCCATAGTATGAGTAGTATTGTAATCAGACTTGGGT
>JAQGAE010005230.1:0-11535 GCA_034696685.1 Julus scandinavius
GACTGAACTCCCAACAAGTCGGCCATTTTGTGACTTAAAATAAGTTTTTAAGCAGTTTTCAGTTAGTTAAAATGTAACGAACTTGAATGAAGGCGCGAAATAGGTCTTACTTTTCTGAAATGTCTGAAAATAAGACGTTAAATAAGTTTTCAAATACAAAAAGAGTCTGAAAATAGGACTCTGTTTTTACAGTGTATGAGACTCAGCTAATCACGTCTTAGTTACATTAATATGAATATGTGTATGTATAGTCAATGATATATAGCCTACATTGCAAATATGGCAGAAGTTCGTCTCTTGTTTTATCTACTCCAATTGCAGATGCAATGGATGGCGATCCATTGATGACAACGATTTGAGACTACACATTTTCCTAATGGAAACAATGTTTGTTAAAGTACATTTATTAAACAGAATCTGCACAGAATTCACAGTAACGTCAGCTATAATGGGATGGGTTTATTAAACTGCTTTCTTTTAATATATTACTGTTATATTTATTTCCTGACTGTATATTTCCACATATAAAGCCATAACATATAAAAAAAATACAGAACGCATTTGGATTTACATTAATTGCATGGGGAAAAATTAATTCGAATCACGAAACTTTCCGTTCACGAACAGGGTCAAGGAACGAATTAAGTTCGTAAACCGAGGTTCCACTGTATTATGAACGGTTTTTCCAAAAACACAATGAAAAACTACACATGAAAAAATGTTTTACTTTATATTTTGTAATTTTTTCTAAGAATATCCCAAGTGTGTTCTAGGTAAAAATTAATTAACATTTCAAGGATCATAACTACAATGTCTTTTAAAAAAATGTCAATACTGTTAATAAACTGAAGATTCAAAAAGCTGTGTTGTTTTTTTTTTTTTTTTTTTCGGTTTCATGCTTTGAGTAGGTCTTGTAAAATTTGTTCAAACTGCAATGTAGCCAATAATAGGCAGCGAAAAAATTGATTTTTCATGTTCTTGCTTTCCAGAATGAAACTAGTTTTCCATCTTATTCTTTCAAAAAGCAACATCCAAGTCCTGTTTTGATGGAAAGTTATTTTCGTGCTTTGCTTGCGGTTATTTCTAATTCGTTGTTGTTGTTTTTTCTCCAAATACTATTTTTTTAACGAAGTGAGCGCTTATTTTATTCCAACAAAAATAAAATTACTAATCTCTTTTGATTGCGAACTAAACAATAATAATTACAGCAATTTTCAGAACCTAATCGACACTTTCACATGGACAAGTAAGTATGTCAGAAAAATTGTTGGACAGATTTTTATTTAATATTTGGACAGATCTCGACATGTCATAATTTAAAATGTATGTATACATTTAGCGTTAAATCATAAATTACAACACTACAGCACACATATCCTCTTATTACAAACCAGCATGTTGTTGAAAAACAAAAACAGTGAGGCAGGTTAGCCACAAGGTAATGATCCAATATCCCAAAGGGAATCAAGTACAGTTATCAGACATAGCTCTCCAGAAGAATCACCGCACTTCCTGACTTCAGCCGATAAGGGACCTTATATCGTTTGTAAGAGCAGCAATGGTAAAGCCAAAGCGGTGTACATAGCGAAAAACACATATCTTCAAAAAACAATGCACAGAACATGACCACTAGACAAATAAGAAAGACAATGCAAAACAGAAGAGTCAGTTTCTTAGCAAACATCGTGTGCTACATGAGTCCCAGCAAGGTTTCTATGACAACAATCTAAAAAAATCCCATTGCAGCCGTCTGCGAACAATGGACCATTTCCCCAGACAAAAGCCAGGGCAGGTGTTCTTGCAGCCCACTCGAGGGCCTACTGGCTAATTGAATTCACTTCAAATCTGACAGCCACTTGCTACGAGACAAGGGCCCGGTTGAACATGCAAGACATTTAATAAAAAAGAAAGCATATATTCCTTGCTGGCTGACAACCTGACACAAAAAAGCGCCTTCTCCTCATATTGGGCGCCATGTCCAATATGCTCAGCGTGTCTGACATCGGAAGGAAAGTATGAAACAGCAAAAAAATGAGTCCAAAACCTGGGACAAAACGAGAAAGTGCATGGAAGCATGCACAATTCCTGCATGGCTAAGCTCTTTGGCACATTCTGGCTCAAGCAGCAAAAATATTGAAATTGGCTCCAGAACTTGCATGTCATCTAGTACAGAGAATCCATTATGCATGTGCTGTCATAAACAGGTAACATGATGAAATTGAAACTGAAGGTGCTGAATGAAGGAACACGTCGCTCAGTCTAGCATGAGGTGATGAATATACTTTTTATCAACATATTTAATCGAGTTAATTTGTGTTTAGAGAAGAATTTATTGAAGAAAAGCCTTAATGCAACTAACATGATTTTGCAGAACAATGTTTCTGCTTATCAATTACTTACAAACCAGCATTAAAACTTCTTTGTGCTGATTTTAGTATTGGAATTTTTGGAACCCTGTTATGCTCTATTCACAAAGTAAGTTGTTAAGAAAAAAACTCATGAAGCTGAGGAAGTATTTTCCAAGAGCCCTAGGTTTCTGTATGATTGTAACTATACCAAGAAACTTGCTTAATTTGTTGATACTGTCGCTGTATACGTCTTGAGAGGCTCTAAATTTACTTGACAGCCCTGCCTTGAATTGTATTTAGTGCTATTGATGAGATACAGACTATAGAAATAATCTCTGCAAGAAGGAAACCCCAGAGGACATCAAATTAAAACCATCATTGAACTTCCTAGATAGGATAAAAGCAACAGTACGTCGCGCAGACTTTACCATGGCAACATTTGATCCTATACCGATTTCTGCAAGGGTTTGTTTCCTTTCAACTGCATGTCCACTTTATGTGATTTAAAATGAGAAGACCAATGGTATCATATCGGCCTACATGCGCGACTCGCATGAATAAGATTACAAAATTGGTTGAAATCTCCAGTCGTGCACTTGACATGAGATAAAGAATGTTTTACTGGATACTGAAAACAGATTGAACGTTGCGAAAATTTATCTTTCCTAACATCGGCTAACAATTTTTCTATCAGTGCAACATTAAGGAGCACATCCTGCAATATAGCACAGCGTTTGTCTGATAGCATATGCGGGTGATTTTTTTTCTCCTTTTTCCAGCTTTGATAAACGGCAAGGCAATCGCAGATTGCTGACGATGGTATACATTGAAAATCATATATATGTTTCAGTATAAAATCCCATGTATCAACTTTTTCACAAACAGTAACACTATTGTAGGATTTCTTGAAAGGGGGCTTTATCTCTTAGAGTACATTCGTAGATAAATAATACAACCATAGTGTCACCTCCAAACACCTTTCTTACATTGTGACGATCCCCTGGGGGGCCAGTCCCGCGCATGGCGGGACTGGGCCTGTTATGCATGTTATGTGGTATTGCACAATAGTCAGGAATGTGTGGGGTGGCGTGATCTGTATGGTGGACTATGTAATGCACAGGCCTGTTATGCATGCGCAATAGTCTGGAATGCGCGGGATGGCGTAATCTGGATAGTTGACTATGTAATGCGCGGGATGATATAATTAATATGCTAATTATGCAATTAGGGCGAATGTTCTAGACGGGACTGCATTCCTGCTGCCCGAGTTGCCACCAGGGTGGAATCCAGATATAAGGGATGCCTGGGCCAGTTGGAAGGGAGTACGGTTTTGGGGCCTGACCGAGTTGGTCAGCCTCCGTGATGTTTATATGAATTTATGCTTTTGTTTTGTGTCTTGATAAGTCCCGCAAGTTGGCGGGAAGTTGTGATCACCATTATCATTCTGTTTGGAATTAAACCTGTTTTGAAGTCTACCTTTGTGACCGGCCCGTCTTCCGCGTCCAGGGACTCTAGCCAGGGCCCTTACATGGTGGAGGAGCAGTTTTCCATCTACCATTTTTGGCTTAACCCATATACGAACTTGCCATGAATTGGAGCAGAAGGGATGCGGACACGTACCGGGACTTCTGGGCAAAATAAGATGGATGCGAGTGTACAAGCGGAGGGTATGCGCACCCGTCCTAACATGATTGTGAATTTGCGGACTGGTTCTGGTGCACTGGACCAACTACCGCGTCCCGGTGGTTTCCATCATCATTCTCTGGCCGTGGTAATTGATGGACGTTTTGCAATGCTGGATCCTCCCGCCCGGGGGCTGTTGGCATTGCAGGGGTGGGGGGATCATCCACTCAGCTCTTGGCCCTGGCGGATTACATCATCGAGGGGAGGGATGTGGATTGCTGGTGGACATCGTCTTCTGCTGATGGAGGGACGCCCATCGGTGATGCCTGGTATATACCTCGTGACTCTCTCTGGTCTGTCAGGATCGCCAACGCAGCAGCTTTCTATGCATCGGCATGTTTCCCTTGAGTCTGCGTCCCGGTCTAAGGCCTGCTTCTGATGGAGACGTGTTATTGACGCTGGATACTACCGGTCCGGTTGGGCTTTGGCGGCCAGAGGGCCACCCCGGCGTTCCGGTAGACCATAGCCAAGTCTGTCGTGCTGGCGCATTATGGCGGAAGACCATTCGGATAGGGGCAATCGGCATTGTGGCGTGTTGTCAGCAGGACACTTGGACCTAGCAGCGGTTTGTGGGGGTTGGGCTTTTTGATGGTTTGCCTATTCTGGAATAGGGGCTTTGCACCGTGAATATGTGATTTTTAAAATTGCCCACGGAGTGGTCAAGTGTTAGGGGAGGGGTGTGACGATCTCCTGGGGGTCAGTCCCACGCATGGCGGGACTTGGCCTGTTATGCATGTTATGTGGTATTGCACAATAATCAGGAATGTGCGGGATGGCGTAATCTGTATGGTTGACTATGTAATGTGCAGGCCGGTTATGCATGGTATGTGGTATTGCTCAATAGTCAAGAATGCGCGGGATGGCGTAATCTGGATAGTTGACAATGTAATGCGCGTGATGATATAATTAATATGCTAATTATGCAATTAGGGCGAATGTTCTAGAAGGGACTGCATTCCTGCTGCCCGGGTTGCCACCAGGGTGGAATTCAGATATAAGGGATGCCTGGGCCAGCAGGGAGGGAGTATGGTTTTGGGGCCTGACCGAGTTGGTCAGCCTCCGTGATGTTTATATGAATTTATGCCTTTTGTTTTGTGTCTTGATAAGTCCCGCAAGTTGGCGGGCAGTTGTGATTACCATTATCGTTCTGTTTGGAATTAAACCTGTTTGATGTCTACCTTTGTGACCGGCCCGTCTTCCGCGTCCAGGGACCCTAGCCAGGGCCCTTACAACATTCTCACATTAATAGTTCTGCACCACCATCATACACCCTAGCAACATTTATTCAGTCCACTTCAAGTTAAGTAGCAGTTCACATCAGTAAAACACTTATATCAGCTGCAAGTCATATGAAATGCAATTTTTCTACTATTAGACTAGTATACCCAGAGGCTTCAACAATTCTAAACCGCATTCTAAATTCTTATTACAAACATCTTAATTTCATGTAGCATTGTATTACAGTAATGTACATTAACTTGAAAATTTCCCAACGTAATTTAATTTTGGTTGGTATTTCTGCATATCTGTAGAAATCATGGATAAAAACTGCATCGAGAATTTATATGCCCATCGTTACAACTAGTTCAACCACTTCAAGCATTTTTTCTAAATCAATAAAATCACTTGTAAGATTATTCACAGTAGTTCAGTCCAAACAGTTTTCTTACATCTGTTAAAACCACTTACAAGTACTTCACCACACTAAAGCAACTTACTGCAAATTTTTCAAAGCGAATATCATTCTAGCAGCAGAAATTGATTCCAAAACTGTATTTACTGATACCGACAATCTTCAATTGTTATTGGGCCGATGCTCCAATCTTCCCTGATTCTATATACTTGTATGAGCTATTGTCAGGACATCTCGTGAGGTCCTGACATCCTGAGCATGTTGTTCAGATCTCCCAGAAGTTATATAATTAACACCCAAGCCCCCAAAAATAGCAACCATTGAACAATTTTAGTATGTACACACACAAAAAAGAATGAGAAGATAAGCTTTCACGGTGAATCACAAAATTCACGCCGAAGTCGGCCCACTCAAAACGTGCTTGGCGTACCGATGGACCTGGGTTATCAATCCAACTTGCGAATCCTCCCTAATCCATGGTGCATTTTTTTTCACGACAAGAACCGCAGAAGTTTGCATATTCAACAGATCGATGCCATTCTTCATCATTTGATCCATGAGGTTTACACAATCTGCAGCAATAATATTGTGGCTAGGCCAAGATCGGAAACTCGAGTCTGTAAGTAGCTTACAAGAAGCTTGGAAAGGCTCTTCATGGGCGGCATTACTGGCTCAGAAATGCTAACAATAGTTTGCCAGGGATTCCAGCTGGTACAGTACAGTATAGACAAACTTGCAAAGATAGCTGCATGGTGTTATGTAAAACGATGTTGCTGGGCTAGCTAATCTTTTGCAAATCAATATGCTTACCATATATACAGTTTAAAAATTCCGTACAATTGGCAGGAATAATTGAGTAGAATTTGAAGGAAATATGCAGTAAACTGGGTATACGTGATATTTCCTTCAAATTTATCCAAAATGTATGAGAACTTTCCGTACTGAGAAATCAATTCAACTCAAGGACATATTGTATGACGAACAAACAAAATTTCAGTTACGGTATTCCTTTTCAGCTTTCATTCAAGAAATTTCCTTCAAATTAATCCCAAAATTAAGGAACTTTCTGTATCCGACTGTGGTTTTCCATGTTTTCCACAATTGTTTCCAAGCAAATACAAACTTAAGGAATCATAAATAATGGGAATTGAGTGTGACCTCTATTAAAAAATAGTGACTGTTGTAGAGGTATTCCGTTATTTTTACGGAAGTGAATCCTTAATATTATGGTAATCTGTACACTTCACGGAGAGTTCCGGCTATAATTATGCTGCTGGCCTTTTTTCGTAACTTAAGGATTTTTTAAAACTGTATAGCTCTTTCTATAAAGATCAACGTGTATTTGTTTGTTTTACAGTTCAGAACCAAACAGGACATGATTGAATTTGATAGCAGTTAATCAAGGACTACGATTGGAACATTGATTAAATTAGGTCACTCTTGATTGCAAAATAATGAACACACATGAAAGAATGTGATTCTCTGTGTATTCTTCTCTCAAAAACTTGTTAAAAGAGAAAGGGATCCCGAACATGCCGGAAAATTCTGCAGAGATTTCACTTATGACATCATACGACAACTTCATACCAAAATTACTGTAGAGCCCATTCTGGATGAGAAATGCCGCTAAAAATCAGATGCAATTCAATTAAACCAACACAATGGCTCAAGCTAAATCAAAGAATTTAAAAGAATATACAATTAAATCGATATAAACTATCAATGTCAAAACTTCTACAGAGAGCATGGAAACAAAACAAAAGATATTCAGCAAACCTTACCAAAGTGAGACCAATAAAATGCATTCTAAAGTTTACCAACCTAAATACAAGATTTTACAAACTTTGAAATCGAACAATACAAGTTTGTAATATCGATCTTCAGCAGAGGCTGACGATTAACTACATATTTAAAAGTTTAGGCAACTATATGTTTACATGCACTTTCAGGTGATTGCAAATCGTTTGTAGTATAACTGCAAATTTGTATCAAGGCGAACGCGAAACTTATTCATCTAATAAGCCATCGGCATCTACAAAGTGTTTGCTTCTGCAGAAAACAATTCCAGAACACTCAAACATTCCTCAATTCTGTCGATAGTGCATCACCGGATTTGCTGATAACAGGCAATCCTGTTCACAGATTGTTTTTCACCAACCAGCAACACAAAACGGAATGCAATCAAACAGCTGCATACTTCTGTAAGAAACAAAGCCTGATTTCTGTAAAAAAAGACTACTGCCCTCATGAGATCCCCACACACACACCCCTGTCCATTCTGGAGCTTTTGTAGCCACACTTAAAAGTGTCCAGACAGACATTTTGTCGTTCCTTCAATATTCATTAATTCAAGCATGTATGTCATTAAACCCTAATGTAGCCGAACTTGTACCCATCCAGTCGTGCCTTCCACTAGCATTCCAACGTCTTCGGTTAATGATCACTTTCGGGCGTACTATGTCAGCTTTGGAATGGCAGCTCCACGGACAGTAAAAAAAACGGGTTGCAGCACTGAAAACGCGTTCATACAGGCAACGTAGTCCAACACCAGCAGGCAAATTCGATGTAATTTGGCACTTTTTCCATTAGCTTGGATTGCTTTTGCTCGAGAGCACATTAGAACGGATGAAAAAAAAAATAAAAAAAATAAAAAAGTTTTGAACTGGGGACCCAGGCGTTGCAATAAAAGCCAGACATTCCAACAACACGGTTGGAATTGGAAACCAATTTCAGGCTTGCACTTACATTGAGTGGCACGGCCACTTTCCGGATATTGTCAGCCGATATGAATCGATCCAGAGAAAACATGGACAAAAGGTAATTAAGTGCAACAGCATTTTAAATTGCTCGCTTGCAGGGACCTTGCAGGGGCAATGAATTTCATTCGCAACAAACCCCAGCTCATTAAGTCGTCAGCCAATCTGACACGACTGGAGTTGGGGGAGGTAATTAAAAAAGATCGTAACAATGAAGGCTAGTAATGATGAGGTTATCCAGCAAATTAATGGAAATGAACGAGGCGGTTCCATGGTTCTATATATATATATATATATTACGAGCATGTCAAAGGATCAAGGGAATGGGGGGATGGGCAAATCCATGAAGATAACAGATAACATATTTCAAAATTCGGTGATGTAACAAATACTTAATGGACTAAAGCAAGACTGTGTGTGTATATATATATATATGTCATCACGTTTTGGGGGGATAGGATCCGGAATATTGGGCTGGACTATTTTGGCCATATATTTAGGATCGCCAGTATTATGCAAGGCCTGTAAGAGCCGAGAATTGACGCTGATGAAATAGAAAATCCATTTGTACCTAAGAAAAATCATTTAAAGCAGAAACGCTTCATTTCTAAAACAAAAATCGCACTTTTAATAAAGCCAAATTCCATTTTTACCTTAGAAAAATCGCACCTTTACTGCAAAAAAATATGACATGAACTTTTACCTAAGAAAACTCACTTTTTATACAAATAAAAATTGCATTTCTAGAGTTGAAAAGCTGAAAAGTGCAATTTTCTTTTTTATATTTTACCGATTCGGCTTGAAATATGCATACGAATTTAATAATAAGTTACGGTCAATACATTTCGATTCAAAATGTACTTCAAAATTCCGGCGCAATGGAATCTCAAAAAATAATATTTTTACATTGCATTGTTGCCGTGTATAAATGCATCATATTTTAAATATACCAGACATGCATTGGTAATAGTCTTATAAAAACATGCAAGTATTTTTGTCCAGATGTAAACCATCGGTGAAGGGTGCTAAGTTTTTTTTCAAGATGTAAGGCAGTTATATCATGCAATGACAGAGTTGCTAGAAGCTATGCAATACAAAGATTGCTATAACAAACTTATAATCTCATTTGTAGTAAATGGAATTAGGCAAATTATTAACGAAGACAAAATTTCAAAAGGGTTGGTATGTAAACATAGCCAAAAACTTAGGCTATAAAAAGTTTTAATTTTCAAGCAAGCCCCGCGATTCATTAATCTAATTCGTCTCCAATCTTACTTAATAACATTACTATTCACTTTAAGTTTATCTACGTGCTTTTTTTTTCTCAAGAAGGGCATACCTATAATACAAGCTTGCGTTCAGTTTGCCATATAATATCACATTTACATGTCTGTTATTGATTTTCTGCATGGCCTTCCTTACAGCCGATTGAGACCAGTTTGCGAAATTCTTTAGGCATATGATTTAAATTGAGATTGAAACAAACCAGTCCGCGCACTTTAAGTCTTCGAAGAAGTTGACAAGGCGCAGTTTTCAGGCCCAGACATGGGCTATTACAAGATTAAAATGTTTCAGGGCCTTAGATAATATCAACAGAAAAGCACGACATGCACAAATATTGTTTTGAAGCTGCATTCGATTATCATTCCTTTTTTTAATTTCGAGGAATAACTTGCAAAAAAAAAATTCAATTCAGTCATTTGCAAACAATTAAGACATTAACTTTTCGCCTTCTTATTTTTAAAATTAACCACAAACCATAAAACGTAACAAATTTTATTGACAAATTTACTTTATAATATTGTGAATGCTGTGCAAAGTGTTTAAAATATTTTCTTATTACCAAAATACGAAAAATAATTAAAATTAAACTACTCTCCAAATTGTCCCATGCCTCCTGCAATGAGGCTTGCAGAAGTGCTGGAGAAAAAAGGAGGTTTTAATTGCAAGTTTCTCTCGCAGTTCAACTTAGCAGGCCTGCGCAAGCTGCATTTGTGCCCATTTCACAAAATGTTGACCTTGTTGACCTTGGCAGAGCTACTTGAATCTAATGCACATGCGCATCATATGCTGGTCAAATGCAGCTAGCTCAACTGCCCAAGTGGAACAAAAAGTTCGTTTGAGCGCCTCTTTTATCTTGAAAATAATAATAATGCAAAAACATGGCTACATTTACACCTAAATACAATTCACTTTACAAGGATTACAACGGGATTTTGTTCGTAGTGATTTCAATTGGATATAATGTTTGAATGTTAAAAGGTTTGGCAACACTGTATGGAAGTGAGAACAGTGCTGTCAGACCGGTAATGCTTCAGATTTGTTGGGAGCAGCATGCAAGAAAAAAAAGCAACCTCATTTTGCCAAATCGACAAAGCGAGCAATAAGCTCGAGCCGAAGGCAATTTTCGTAATGTGGAGCGCAACTCGGGTAATTGGTTATTACATTAAAGCGAAATTCTTCATTTCCGTGCATCAAAATGAATTTTTAATAGAATTCGCTGGGGCGCTTCTGGCCTCGGTGCGGAGGTACTTCGCGCTAATACCGCCTCTGCCATATCTCCGGAGAACGTGCCGCATTCCGTTCCCCTCGTTTATTAAAGGGCGCTTTTACCAAATGGAAACATTTTTCCAGCAACCTGAATAAGGAATATAGGTGACGTTACGGCGCCATATGCCGCCATGTCGAATACGAATACGCATTAGATGAAAAGCGTTTTTAATAAGCGCAGCACCTGGCTAAAACAATACCTACCAGGGATGGAACTCTGTGATAGAACAGTCCGGTTAAAAATCGCCGACGTTTTTGCTAATGATGATAGGTTTATCAGAAAAATTGTATTTCACCCATTTTCCTCCGTAAGTGATTTTGCCAACAGGGGTACTAATTAAGTTCAATTAATTCAAAAACCGTACGAGCTTGCATGATAAAGACATTTCAAAATGCTTCTTTATTCTTGTGACTTCTCCACAAATAATAACATCCAGATATTTTTGATGGCGTTAATCGTGGATACTTTAGGGCAGTTTTTGGTGTTGTTTTTTAGAATTCTGAAAAAACGTGTTCAATAATTACGACCCGAAAAAGAACAGGACAAATCGAATCAATCCTAGCT
>JAQGAE010005231.1:0-11535 GCA_034696685.1 Julus scandinavius
AGTAGGGTGTCCAGAAAATTTGTTGTATCAACATATATGAAGATTGCACATTATTAAGATGTATGTGTTGGTTTTGGTCTTGTGCACGTGCTTTTTTTAATCTAGTGATTTTAGGAATTCCTTGTTCTTTGTTTGGAATTATTTAATAACAGGAATTCAGTTCATTCAGCTTCTCTTCACTTCTTCATGTTAAAATAAATTGTCCACATATAAGTAATTTATTGTTGAATACAATTTATTTTGAAGTTATTACTTCCAAAGGCCCATCCTAATACATAATGTATATATGCATTATCATTGTATTTGAATTTAAATGCAACAGGAGACATAAAATAAGTAATACATAGGAGTTTTATAAAGTTTACCACCCTTATTGAATCAACAACCTATGGAATTACCAAATTTTAACTATACGTGTTGTACATTGGGAACATTCAGTATTGACAATATGCGACCTAAAAAGTAGGGAAAAAAGGCTGAAATGCACGAATGCCAAGGTTCATTGCATATTGCCACCAAATTATTTTCCGAAAATTACTTTTTTTTTGGAACAGTTGCAGGGCCTTTTGTCGACAGAGTAATTTGCATAGTGGCAAGCGCTGTGTATTGCACTGCTTCCTCAAGTGTGACAGTGAATAATTCAGCCGGAGCCCTTGGCAGCCCGGCCCCTGCTTTTATCGCCGCCATTCGGGATGTTGATGTGTACACAAATTGAATTACGTCTAATATATACAAAGTGAAATGCACGAAACGTGGTCTGACAAACTTAGCAGAAAATTCCCCGTATAAAAAGGGCCAACTTATTTGCATACGTAATTTAATTGCTTATCCAACAATCACCTGGTGCAGCAGGCGCATGCATGCGAAAATAAACATGCCCAACTTCCCGATTGTGCAGTCAGCGGGCGTAGCCGAGTCGATAATTTAGCCCCCCATCCCTTCCCTTCATCTCCGGGGGGGCTCTGGACCCCCCAATGCAAAATGAAAGCAAGGGGCATTTAGCGCGCTATTGTTACGACGCTTTTCGCCTATGCATATTGAGCCAGTTTCGGCTTGCAATTTAAGCTCCTTTGTTTCGAAGATTTCTAAAGAAAAGCCAAGTAAAACTAAAAAAAAAAAATTCAAAAAGAAAAAAATGGTGGGCTTAGCTTGTCTCCTTATAATTCGCACTGGCAGAGCGTGTTATTAAAAACAAACGCTTAGGCCGGGTTCAACAAAAGACTTTGAAAACAAAACTGAATAAATTCCTCTTTACTTCCCAAAGATTTCCCTTTGTCACACTAGACACAATGAAACCTGCTGAACATGCAGGCTTATCGGAATATTATTTCAGCAAAAGTCAGTCACGTGGGAAATGCGTGGTAATGCAAGGATTGACGAAACAGCCACAATGGCAGAATGACAGCCGAAAACTAACGTCACAAGGCCGGGTTGTGAATATAACAAACGATGAAACTGTCCAAGATTAGTTATGGGAAAGAAAACGTGAAGCAAAAGTCAAAGAATGCACTAATAGCAAGAATATTCAAAAAAAATTAATTTCACAATTTTTTGACAACAACACCTTTCCCAAAAACCAGAAATGACATCTCTAATCATTGCCTCAATCGATAATATATATAAATAAAATATTTCCAAAATTAATGATTTTTTTTATATTGTTGTATAAGCTGTTTCACATCCATTATTAAAGCTGTGCAACTGCCAAGTTATGTTTTAACACCTAACCATCATAAAACTATATATACAGCAAATTTACTTACGACTTGTGATTGTTCGACTTTACGACCGTTTCGTGTTTTTGTTTATTTGCATAATGTCCATTAAAAACAATGAAAGCGTTGCAAAAAGTTGTTAATTAGGAACATATTTGAATATGTACTTACGAAAACATGTTTGTAGAGTTAAGGGGGTAAAAAATATAGTTAAGGATGGGTGTTTTAATCCCAGCCTTTCTGTTGTAAGTTGGAATTAGAATTTGGGCTGGTGCTTTTTTCTAATTTAATTATTTGCTTTGTTGCATGTGAGTTGTATTGTTCTAGTTTTTTAAGTTTGAATAAGGGAATTTCAGTTCAGCTGTAGATTTCAACATATTTGGAAGTAGAAAAGCCAAACAGCAACTCTATGCAGAATTTCTCTGATTCATAAGGACAAAGCTAGCATACAATCTTGCACCAAGTAAAACAATATCAATATATAGCAGTGAATCCAAGTGTGACAGGTCGTCATACTCGCAGGATCACAACAATGGGTATACAAAAATAAAAAATATTTGACTTCTGACTATATACTATTGTAAAGGTATGTAAAAAAACACAATTTTGCATAATTTATTACAAAATTGTTGCAATATTGCATGATACAGTAGAACCTGTCTAAAAGCATACTCTATGGATCAGTGAAAAATATGTTTTTAGGCAGGTTGATTTATACACGGGTCCCAAATCAGGACCGGCACATTTTATGCTTTTAGGGAGGTTATTCATTTACAGAAGTTCTACTTTACTTTAAGTGTAGTTTTTTATAAATAGGTATCAGTGCATATTATTTTCCGTGCACAATTGCAATGTTTGACAAAACAATGACACTAAGACAACACTGATGGAAAACTTTGGGAAAGGGTGATACATTTTACAAATCAGCGCTAACAAACATGTTTAGAAACACATTGAATAATTGATTCAATTACGCCAAAGACAATTAAATTAACTTAAGTGAACATTTGTATACATCGTACACACCAAATGAGTTACAATGAGTTACCATGAAAGATTTGTCTGATGGTTGACAAGAACTAACAATCACAGCCTGGTAAAATATTGGACAACAAGCCATCAGTAGGCCTATACAACAACTTTATTCCTTTTGGGTATTTGAGAATCTGGTTCCTAGTAAACTTGGATCAAGATGGGGTCGTCACAAGAACAGCTAGACGATGCAGATTTCAAAAGAAACAGGATTTTATTGATACAATTTGTCTTCCAAACTCCTTCAACTGAATTCATTATTCGCGAGTGCAAACTACTGTATATGGAGTGCAAGGATGAAAAGACCTGTATATATACACACACAACAATCGTCACGTGCACAAGAACGGTTTGGGAAACAGGAGCAGGTTGAGGTCCGGGTCCAATTTGTCAAAAGCAGCTGCCAAAAGTCTGAGAATGAACATCGAGGGGAGGATTATTGCCACGCTCCTGGCAGACGGAAACACAGACACGTGACTTGGCTGGCAGCTTTCGATGAGTAACACACGGTACAAACTGCCTACATTGGACGTCATGGGCGTGACATAGTGCCCTTTGCAATGTAGGCAGGTGCTCCGATATCCCAAAGTTGTTTAATGATGTGGACGATTTTTTTTAGCAATTTCGATAACTGTCTCTGTTTGACAGGTATACCAATTAACAAGGTGTCCAATGTAACATGTTTCAATGTTCTGCTAACCATTTTTCGCTACTAAACACTAATTGGTATTTCTTTGTTTACATGGTGTTTCATTAAAATTTAAGCTACCAGGTGTGAATAAGAAAACCCAGTTTTAATTAAAATAAATTTCCACTCGCAATTAAATTATTTTGCTAGAATAATTAAAGCAATTGATTAAATAAAAGCGGAAATAAAGTAGTGTTTTCAAGTCTTTCTACCATGCAGTTTAGCCATTAATATAGTGTGTATGTATATTTTTTTTTTCTGAAAAACAATAGACAAACGGCAATTAGTGAATAATTCTGTAGCTGAGATTTAATGAATTATACATCTACATAGCATGTTGCAAACTTATGTAGCAAATAAAACGTCTACAAAAAAACTAAAATATTTGTATTCATATTAGTACTTTTGCAAACAACAATGAAAATACAAACCAAATACTTAGTTTTTCAATTTTTCGATATCTACAGGGTAGGCCAATATAAAAAGTAAGCCAACTTTATAAAAATCATAAAATGGTTATTTGTGAATGGAATTTATTGAAAATTTGTACATGTGTACTTAGAAACCGAGAAAAACAATATTTGTTCAAATCTTTATTAAATTCCATTAACAAATAACTTTTTTATGATTTTTATATGGCTTACTTTTTATTGGCCCACCCTGTATAGTCGAAAACCACGAGAATATTCTAACTTTAATTTATTGTATTTTTGTGCAAAATTATGATTAATGGCTCCTGTTAAAGTGGGCCCTCTTAAACATTAGACAATATGTTTAAAACGTTAATGACATTTTATTAGCTTAATAATACCATTGAATATACATTTAATTCTCAAAATAAATTAAATATACATTTTTCCACTCATGCAGTTTATTTAAAAAATATTCATTTATTATAGAAATTAAATGATAGCCTTATACAGTAGTTGTGGGTAGGGCCTCTAAATCTAGGCATTCCTTGTACAGCACCATACAGTATGACCTCACATACATATTTCATCTTGACACATGTCAATTAATCCTCTTGATCTTGACTCGTTTTAGTTGAACCATGTCATGTGTTGGTTTTCCTTTGACAAAAACTTAAAACTGGTTTGTATTGACCACATGTGAGATGATCAGCGTGTGTGGTGATCACCCACAAATGCATTCAAAGATGGCCGCCACTATCCTGCAACTTGTCAACTTTCCAAAGGTTGATTGAAAAAACAGTGGAAATTCAGCATGGAGGCATGGCGAGGGTGTCCACCGCCTGCCGTCAGGGGATGAATATTCGCCCTCAAAAATCCTACATTGTTATTGTAGGCGAATTTAACCGTGTGAAAGCTCATAAATAACCGGAAGAAAAGCACTTTCATCCATACATTTGAGTTGAGCAACTTTTCCATGGACAGCATATTCTATGGGGCATCTTCAACCCCATAACTCATCAGCCTTACGCGGAAGTGATCAGCAGATTTATCCTTCTCTCCATACCATTGTTTCCGAGGTCCTTTCTTGACCTGCTTATGACCTGGCAATGCATCTCTCCTTCAACATCCAACGCTAATGAATCACACCATCTTCCGCGTCCACTAAATCACCAAAGAACACCCTGCTGCGTCAAGATCGGTTAGCCTAATGCATTTCCTGGCTGGTCGAAGGACCCAAATGACGTCGCTGGACTGTTACAGACCCTCATTTGCCTGCATGCATATAGTATATGTAAAAAGATGTTTTGCGAAAGTTAGACTTTGATAACATAAAAATCAAGCCAAAATTTCATTACACGTTTTGCGTTTTTGTAAAACATTAGGTTATGTAAAAGTACTGAAAAGCTTAAAAAATGAACATAATTTATTCCTGTAATTTCCCTTAACCCTACTTAAATTATGAACAATCCTCATCGAGCTAATACTCCCAAATCAGGCTGCAATCCATGTAAAGCAGTGCCACAGGACACCTATTGTTTGTCAAAAATATTTTTCCAGTTTTCATGCTTCATGTGACTTCTCATTGGCCCATTTTGCAGACCTTAGTTGGAAAATGGCCCTCTTTTGTTTAATTTTTCAAGCTAATAATGTATGTCATAAAACTTGATTGGGGGCCATTCAAAAAGGACTTCCCTTAAATTTATTCAAAACCTGACCAGCCTTTCCTCCCCCCTCCTACCCTTTGTCCACATGGTTTCCACTTTAGCCCAAACCTCCCCCCCCCCCCACCCTCATAGCCGTCCTTAATTTCTTGATAAGTAGGATGTCCAACAAATTTGTTGGAACATACAAAGACCCAGCCTATAAATTTTCAAGCACCCGTCTCGACTTTCCACGACATTTCTCCAGATTTTTTTTATTAACAGAACATCTAAGGGAAATTTTAGCATAAAATTGGTGATAAACACAAAGTTAGGCATAATTCCCGACTTTCCAGAGGTTTTAAAAATTCAAATACAATTGGAACTAGGTACACATTTCTTCTGTTGTCCATTTCCCCTTTCATTTATCTTTAAAACTTAATTAAGCAGAATATCCAAAAACTAAAAACTACCATCATAAGTGGACGTTCATAATGGCTCTCCCCATACCCCTCCCCTGTCCACCATGTAGAATGATTGTGTAAGATTGTGAGACTTAGCTCACCTGGCAATTGGTATTAGTATTTTTAGATTTTTTTGTGTGGATTATTTGGTAATCCAAAATATATATTCATATATATACTATATAGAACATTTTGCGTCATATATACAATAATTTCTTTGGAAGTGAAGATAGGCAACAGACATCAGAATAATAGTTCATCATGGCTTAAAATCCGATAAACTGGATTCAATTTTAAACATAAAATAAACAAAGAGCTCGGCACCATCCTAGAGTTTATATGGAGCACTTTCCAGAAAAACCCAATAATTTGTAAAATAAATTTTTATTCGCTTTTCCGCTGTTTATATTTTACGTTTATTGGCTGTTTCGTGGAAGTAAAACTCCCGGTAAAAGCAACAGGGACACGGCCGATGTATTATTCTTCAATATTGCGATTTTTCTTCTAACCGACAAAATAACATCTATTGAAACATTAATAGAAACGGGTTGGCTTAATCGAATTTCGAATCCTCCAAGGGCCGATGCATTCGGGAAGAATAATAACTTCGTTAAGGAAAAATATTTGGGCTTAATAATGTTAGAATGTTGGATAAACTTGGGTAGAGCTTTTTAAAAATAAACTGCTTTAAATGAATAAACGGGTACTATTTACATTTATGATTCTTAAGTCTTTTTTATAAGCTTTGGTCCAATCATAGACTTATCCTAAATGCCTATGCAGTAACTAAGTCTAGAGTCAACAATTTAACGATCTAAAAAAATGTACGTGCTCAAGGTATATAATTAGAGTATGAAAATTTAGAAAGCAAGTGTTTTGAGAAAGTATATTACAAAGAAACATTTTTGAATAAATGTAAGCTAGTGAAAATAACCATAGATTGCGAACAATTTACACATTCATTACATTTAGTTAGGCAACCATTAGTTTTCGTTATTATATCTTAATTGTTTCCAAAATATTTTTAAATTTGGTATACTGCACTTTGGGTCCATTAACACTTTTTACAGTTAGTGAAAAAGGTGTTATTAGCTCCCTGGAATGCAACATTGCTTCAGTGTACATATATGAACAACGGGCATTATTTATTGTAGCAATACGCCAGTGGTTATAAGTTTTCTCATACTAAAACACTAATTAAAACAATCTTTAATTAAAAAACAAAATTTATCGTGGTGTAGTGGCATGCTATTCACAGGCTGATAAATCTTCTTTCTCAATGCCCCCAAGATGCCGCAACTGTTTTAAATGAAATATACAAAGTGTTTCAAAAACATTACCTAATAAAGACAAAAATTAGGTATTTATAGATATAAATATTTAGTGTTCATATTTGTCTCAAATCACCATTACTTAAAAAATATCCAAAATTTGTAAATTCAATTCAACTCAATACCCTACAGTCAGCAAATGGACACCATATGGCAGAAGCGGTCGTACCCAATCATTTCAGGAGAATGCTACTACGTCAGTAGCGATTTAGACATCATTGTTAGATTGAATTTTAACTAAATCTGGACTTTCGCCAGGAAGGCTACTAGATGGTCTAATCGCATGTAAATAGAAGGACCAATAGTAAGCATCCGTCTTGACACGAAGCTCGGTCAAATGATTTGAGTGATTATGCCTCTACTCTTATAGTGGTCATTAGGTGTTAAAATATGGAAAACAAGATGTGAATTAAAGGAAGATTAAACGAGATTAAAGTATACGAATTCAAACTATTTGAAACTTTCCATCATAGCTCTTTTGCTTGCAGTGATTGCTTGCCTACTACTAATTCGGGAGTTGGTTGCACTGTGACCCAAAACAGATGAATGTTAATCAAATTTACAATTTAAAAAAAATATTAACATACCAGATTAGTTTAGAGTATAAATAATATTGGGAAATAACAAACAACGTAAACATGTGTATTATCTCAAAAGTATCAAGTAGCCGCTCTTGCTTAAAAAATCACAAATATTAAATATTTGTATTTAACAACATTTGCAACATTTTTTGCAACAATATGTCAACTTTAATATATTGCTCCGTTGTCTTTAAAGCAATCTTTTTATTCGAAAAATGTTTTTATTTTCTTGAGAGCAATTACTTTTGTAAAGAAAAAAAAAAGGCTGATCATGTTACTTCAAACGATGAAGCAATTTTTGACGAACTTTTATTACAGACTAGCTCAAATATTTATCCTCTTTTTATCTTCGGAAGTAGTTGTACGTAGCATATCTTTTCTTTTAAAATGCCCACCAATTTACGAAATACAAAGTGCATTTCTTAATCTCGTTCAGCTAAACTGCACTTATCGTCTTCAGTATTCTGCCACATAAGAAGACGTCTGGGTTAATTACTTTGGAAAAGTCCATCTTTTTCTTATTCCATCGCAGATAATATAGATCCAGAGCTAGTCTCATAAAATAATTTACATCATTTTATTTTTTTGTTTTTTTTCAAATCAAACTATTCATACCTACATAAATCAATATTAATGGGCACAAGATGTTGTACAAGAAGTGATGTGTTAGGATTATATTTACGCAAGATGTACAATTATTGTAAAAGAAAGTGGTGCATAGATTTCACGAATGTATCTGAGATAAAAATGTTGCTCATCAACACATGTTGTACGTATGCTAAACGCATTTATTACAAATTTTCTTATAAAAAAATCATACTGACAAGATAATATTATTTTAAGATGTCATCTGTATAACAAACTGTTGTCCTATACATGTATGCAACAAATTGTAAAAATCATTTAATTTAGAGCAGTGCTTTTTATGTATAAATGTCAGGTAGAAGCATGTCGAATTAAACCAACCCGGGTTTGAAACCCAGGTCGTCAAGTTGCGCAGTGTATAAAGCAACCAATATCCTACATAGCTTGATATAAAATCCATGGTAATTAAACTTAATGTATTAGAATGCCATCTCAGGTCGGTTTTAATTTCACGCTAGGACCTTGTACAGAGTTTAAACTTATTTAAAGTTGGATTTTAGCACGCAACTCGAAAATGTGTACTTCACTAATGTGTTTCGAGTTTAATTAAAAGCAGTTATCTTGAAAGCCGATATGCACTGGTAAACTAAACCGGTAAGTTAGAATGCCCTACGTTCAAGTGAATAATATGAAACAACATACCAGTATCACAAATATTTCAACGCAGTTTACTCAACATAGAAAAACTTCTCTGGAGATTTGAAATGCGCAAATGCGTACACCAATGTCAATAAATTGTTATTTGCAGATGGTTATCACTGACTGATAAATCAGTAAACAGATTTTTTATAACAAGGGACATGTAGTCACATCATTCAATTTGCCTTTGTATAATCTGTATTGTAACACCACCCTACCATATGCTATCCTCAGAGCCGAAAGTATACACTAAGGAATAAAGGTGGAAATGTTTGTTTTGAAACACCCATTGGAGTTAATATGTTCAATTTAAGCTGTCTGATGTTTGTCGTAGGTGTTTGATATTTGCCGTAGGTGTCTGATGTTTGTCGCAGGTGTCTGAAGTTTGTCGTAGGTGTTTGAAGTTTGTCGTAGGTGTTTGAAGTTTGTCGTAGGTGTCTGAAGTTTGTCGTAGGTGTCTGATGTTTGTCGTAGGTGTTTGATGTTTGTTGTAGGTGTCTGATGTTTGTCGTAGGTGTCTGATGTTTGTCGTAGGTGTCTGATGTTTGTCGTAGGTGTCTGATGTTTGTCGTAGGTGTCAGATATTTGTCGAAGGTGTCTAATGTTTGTCGAAGGTGTCTGATGCTTTTCATAGGTGTTTTATGTTTGTCATAATTGTTCTAAGCTTGTTATAAGTGTTTGATGTTTGTCATTGGCGCTTGATGTTTGTCATAGATTTTTGATGTTTGTTATAATTGTTTGATGTGTGTCATAGGTGTTTGATGTTTTTTATAATTGTTTGATGTTTGATGTTTGTTATTGTCTTTTGAAAACACCTATTGTGTTCAAGCTTCCCGATCATATAAATACACATGGCATATCATGAGAAAGTAAATGCCCCAAAAAAATGTTTCTGGTGCTGCATTTAAGATGACCCAAACATCTTTCATAGTGCTTCTCATATAAAATGTCGAAAACACATTTTCTTAAATGATCTTGATAAAACCTTAAAAGGTGTAGTAATTGTGACAAGCGTAAACACCTTTTTCTGTTTTACGTTGGCCTATTTCTGCAACACGAGGGCTAAACACCAACGCCAGGGGATGAGCCTTCAACACCTACCTAGGAATTTAGCCCACGAGGGAACTTCCACCCCCTCTCGAGGGGCCTTTAAGGTGCTACAATCAACACCGGACCTCGGTTTAAACTCTCATCCGAAAGAGCCGCCACTTAGGGAATTTCTCCCATCCGTAAAATTCCCACCGACCTCGACCTGGGAGCGAACCCAGCATCATAAGGCGCATATACATATGCGAACCGTACGGCTCGCAAGTTAGGACGGCGTTACATACAGTTCGCATACTGTTTGTAGAAAGGTCGAGAAGTGTTCGTGACGAGCCAACTCCTGTCGGTCTTTTCGACGAACACAAAGGAAAAGTCTCACTCAAGTCTCGCTCAATTGGTACGTGTTCGCCATGCAAAAAGTCGATTCGTAGTTCGTTGCGAGTATGAAACGAACGGGCTGGTAGGCGAGATTGGCTCCTCAGGTAAATGTTTTTTCTAATTGTTAATGTACATATGCTTTCTGTTTTAGAAATGGAGTTGTTCTGCCTTTATAAATGCAATTATTCGCGTTCGTCGCGAAAGTTGGCTCATGCTTTGCTCGGGGATAGTTCGGGGAAATTTGTTTTTAGGCGAATAATTCACGAGCCGTTCAGAGACATCTCGCGAACCGCTCGGCACGCGTTCTGCTCGCATATGTATACACGCCTTTAGGATCGAGAGGCAAGCACGTAACCCACTCTACCACCGGCGTCGGCACATTGTCCTTTAGTGTAAGGTAACAAAAATGAATTACATTTAGATAGCCACGCATTTCGGACGCAAAAGTCCCAAACTTTTGGAACAGCCCTCAGGGGTCATTCCCATTGACCTGTAGGTGCCATACTCTGTGTTCGAGCGCGGGAGCAACATGGGTAAAGTCAGAATTGATGTCATGTTCGTATCTCTCCATCTCCTTCCGCGTGCAATACAAATCGCTGTTTAGTCAATAGGCTACAAGCCGTGAACAACACGCTTAACAAACTGACCTTGCGTGTCTGTTGCCCATATGGAGCTTAGGCACTCGCACGTTTGCTAATCAAATGGATTTCCGCTTTTTCTGCAGGCAGCAGATGGCACTCGCAAAGAGACTGCCAACGCCGATCGCAGATGGTTGACTTTTAGCACTTGTGCGAAATAGCAAGATGGCAGACCTACATGCTACTCACCCTGATAGACACAAACATAAGTGCACTTCGAAAACTGGATTTCGTAGTTAGGGAAGGACTTAGGCTAGGGTTACTATGGATGCGAATGCGAACGAAAATATGTTCTGACGAAATCCTAGTCAGAACAATGTGGTTACA
>JAQGAE010005232.1:0-11530 GCA_034696685.1 Julus scandinavius
TTATTGACAAACCTATTTGCGAAAAATACACTTAGGTTCTCGCAATATTCATCCCTTCCTCAATACTAGTTTTATCCACCAACCTAATTTGATATAAAACCAACGTTATTTAAATTCCATATTTTTTTTGGTAATATGTTATATCCTTGTTCATGATTACGTAAAAATGTTTTAATGGTATGAAAGAGGTTTGTTATTAAAAAACGAAGTAAAAAAGATCCGATATTTTATTTACGAATCTTTTTTACGAGTAACACGTACAGAACCACATCTTTATAAAATAATGCACACATTATTACAGTATAATATCTAGTTAAATAGAGCATATGCCGTTATACTGTTCATGTTCAGCGTATTCATATTAAATGAAAGCAATTTCTATACCCTTTCCCCCCCCCCAAGAAATGCTATAAAAAACGTGAAATATTTACAAAAGTATAGTTGAATATTAGATATTCAAACATGTTAGATTTAAACATATGAGTAAATAAGTAATACTTGAGCAGACTCGTGTATATCGCATTTATTCCCTTTAATAAATGGCTAAATATAGCAACACATGATGGGCAGTGAGTCGTGCACCATTTCGGTTGTTTAAGAACATTATTTGAGCACAATCCATCAACCCAATGCGATACAGCGAAATCAATCAATGAAAGGTGCTACCATCATTGCATTGCCTGTCATCTAAGCTAGCGCCGCAAGCCGAACCTCCATCTGGTGGGCATTTACCGAAGCTATGAGAAAGTTTTGAAAATAGTTTATTTGCAACTTCAGTTTGTTCTCGTATACAATATTCCATCATGGAATCAAAGTGTGTTTGGTAAAATGGGCCGAAAAAAGCGAGAAAACTGCAGATTCTCCAAATCTGAATATTTTTATTTAATAAAGATTGATAAAACTAAGCACACAAAAAAAACAGTTTATCAGTAATTTTTAATAATCAGTTGAAAAAAATTGTCAAGTATTTAAAATGCTCTTAAATTCTTCGTTTTGCAAATTTAAAAAGTTTTGAAAATAGTTACTTTCCAGTTCAGTTTATTCTCATATATAGTATTCCTTTATGGAATCAAAGTATGTTTGGTAAAATGGGCCCAAACAAGTGCGAAAATGGTTAGTTTATGTCACAGCTTCTACAACAATGATGACAACAATGAGCACAATGTTTTTTTAAAAATATTTTAAGTAATTTTTAATAAGTTGAAGCAACTAGACATTGTGTACCATTCATGTATTAGACTTGTATAGACATGTATAGACTTCATGTATTATAAAATTGCATAAACTAGTTCTATTATAGTACATACTATTTTACTAAATTCATTTTAGTCAATTTGTTAGACTTATTCTGGTACAGTTTCCCTGAATTCGTATACTATCGTTCATCAAATTTTGTCTAGGGACATTTTCAGCTTTAGATAATACATTTCTATACTTTATTTGGTAGCAATTTCTCATACTTCATCTCTGGTACCAATTTATCATACTTCATTTCTTGTATCATTTGTTAGTCTAGCTTTGTCTTTTACCAGTTCCAACATCGAATAATATTGTTTTTCAGAGTGCATACTTTAGAACTGTTAGATATTCCTTCCAGAAATAAGTTTATCATTTCACAATATTTAGCTCAACGCTGTATAGGAGGCACCGCCTGGTTTAGAAACTTCCAAATGCTCTTATCGTGAGGAAAGATTTAGTCCCAGAGCACCGTCTGCTAATGAAATCGCTGTGGATACTGACGTCAGCATAAATGAATTTTTTATACCCATCGTTTGGAAGTAAATGGCAAGTTACAGAGTAGATTGCCCGCATAAAACCCCTTCTGTAGAGATATAGACCTTGTCCAGAATTTCAAGGTTAGTTTAACAGTATCAAGTTGTCCCATTTAGAATACCCAATGGAATTCTATAAAAAAAGGCTCTGGAAATGAAGACTGCTGAAATATGAACATTCTGAAAGTGTTGATTTTATGGAAATGGGAAAGATTCAACGAATTTTTTTCCAGGTTGGAATGAACGTTTATTGATGGTGACTTTTTAAAATTATTGTATACTTCCATTTAACAGTTCTGAATCTGGAAAACTAAAAAAATTTAACAGTTAATTGGTAATTACAAACGTTACGTTTTTAATAAAGTTAATCAAAAAATCCCATTTATATTATTTGAGGTTTCATTTGAGTTTCTTTGTTTTGCAAGTAGTATTACAAGAGCTGTAACTAAACTTAAGTATGGCTTGTTAATCAACATTTGTTTGCTGCCTAACATCTACCTGAAGTTGAGTATTTGCCCAATGACGGAGGTTCTTGTCCCTCGTATGCACCAATCAATGAAAGCCACTCGGGATATATTAAGTTAGTGCGCGAAGTGATTAATGACTATTTGATATTGACGATGAATTATGTCCCAGCAAGATTAATCTGACAAATTTAGAAGGTCGAAAGACGGATTGATCAACCCTATTGAAACCAATGCTCTGAACACACTAACCAACAAATTGAGCGAGACACTAACAACATTGGCTATAACATTTGCTACGGAATTTCGTGTTCATGACCTGAGATTCGATGGACATATACTATGTTATACGAATTTTATCGTAAGATTCTAAACTAACATTTCCTTCTTATGTAAGCTAAAATCAAAATCTTGAAAGTCTAAGTTATAGTAACGAGGATGAGAAATTTGTGGAAAAGCGACGGCCATCTTGAAACTCCATATGGAGTTTTAGACTTGTCTTTGCAAATACATTGAATTTTAATATGCGTACGTAAGACATTAGTTAGGTTCTTGAAAATAACGTTTTGAACAGTTTATTGAGGCTTAGAAGCTCCCAAGCAGTTTTCAACATACTGTAGATGCTGTAGTCACGTCCATATTGTTATAGTTGTCATTGCCTGTGTTGAAAACATGAAAAATGTCGACCATACATTATATAGACTTAATGCAGGCATCTATTATCGTATTAAAATTCCATTCACTCGTATTGCAGATCCGTGTTCGAAACGTGAAGCCTTCGTGAAAACGACGACGGCCATATTGAATTCTATTGGTAGCTTCTAATCATCATTCATTTCGCGTTTAGAGACTTCAATCAGCTTAATTTTACACTGTCCTTCCAAGTTTTATTTAGTTTCTAAACAGTTATGTTTTTCAGGAAAAAAACCCTTTACCATTCACTCGTATTACAGATCCGTGTTCGAAATGTGAAACCTCACGTGTAAACGACGACGGCCATCTTGAAACCTCTTTGGAACTTATAATCATCAGTGATTTCGTCTTTAGGGACCCAAATCAGCTTAGTTTTACACTGTCCTTCCAAGTTTAATTTTGTTTCTGAACAGTTATGTTTTTCAGAAAAAAACACTTCCACTCACTCGTATTGCAGATCCATGTTTGAAACGTGAAGCCTCGCGTGTAAACGACGACGGCCATATTGAAAACTCTTTGCAACTTATAATCATCATTCATTTCGTCTTTAGGGACTCCAATCAGCTTAGTTTTATACTGTCCCTACAAGTTTTATTTAGTTTCTGAACAGTTATGATGTTTTTCAGGAAAAAAAATTCCTCCGATATTAAGTTTGAACGAGAATGTTCGCTAATGGCAAAGTGAGTTTTTCCCATGCCTAGCACTTTAATCAATATCAGCATACCGGTATAAAAAATGCAAAAGAAGGGGTTATAAAAGTGCGCGTCGTGAATCTCTTTTCTTCGTTTTATACCGACATTAATGTAGTTTATGACTCGCAATTGGTTCTGCTTAACCTCAACTCGTTTCGCCCCCAGGAAATGAAATGCGACCGAGGAAATGAAGCCGAACTTCGTTTAAATCTTTTACATATTGTTCACACCCGTTATTAGGGATGACTAACTAATCGGAAAATGTGCTTAAGATTAGTTTTTCCTGCCAAATCTAAATAAGTCTTCTTCCATTTAGACTTGATTTAGGATGGGATTGTCTTTCGATCATTGAAACAAATTAAGCTAATTTGAAATCTGTTCTTGGAAATTATATGGGAATTCATAGGATTTAAAATGGTTTAGAAACTATTTATCTTTAACGACATGAGAGCTAATTTGAGATTTCATTAGGGAAACTATACGCTTAATAAATGTTGTTTAAATATTTTTTATTGCTTTTAATACATTTAATAGTTGGATGTATACTGCTGTAATCTACAGCAACTGCAGCATATGAAATGCATTACTAGTTGTTTTTCATAAACGTGTAGATCCATATTCCTTTGTGCGTTTGATGTGTTTTTGAAATTGCTAATTTCATTACATTATTTTAAAGTAAAAGTTCTAGGCATAACTAATGTGAAATCTATATCTATATGCAAACGGTTCATAAATCTGAGCATTCCAATTCACTATTTCAGACACGAAAGTTTTATAGTCAAATCCCAAATTTATAGCATTATGGACGATAAAAATATATTAGAAAACTTCATTTCATTCGAACCCATAAAAAGTTTACAAGTCATTTGAGCATTGCTCGAATGTATTACTAGTAATATTTGAAATCTTGAATGTTATAAAAAATGTCATTATAAAGGGACGCCAAGAAGTATAACTGCAATTATAATTTGTATGAAGTACATTTGGGAAAAATAAAATGTTTTGTATAACTTAAAATTCATGCAATTCATAAAATAAGACATTGAGCCAGCCATTATAAAACAAAATTTTACATTAGCGTTTAAATTAAATGTGCTAAAATAACTTTTCAAAAACTTTAGAAATCATAAAGTGTAATTATTCGGGCATATTCGAGAAAATTTGCCATTTTTACCAACGTTGACATTTTTTAATATTTGTATACGATAAAATACGAGTATGGACTTGTATGAATTTATTGTGTACTTGCATGAACACTCACATAAATATGAAATTTGCTGTTGTGTATTGATTGTGTTTGTGTGCATGTTTTATAAAACAATTTTGAATTCTTTTGGGGTGTGTAACAAGCTTCTGTAACACCACCTTTCGGATCAAAGAACTGGATTTCTGCCCAAATCATCTTGATAATACCATCGATGTTGACTTGAAAAGGGGACTTTAATGGCCTGTTCCCAGCTCCTTTAAAGCGTTTTCCAAACTGCTTCTAAAATAGGGGAATTTGCTCAATTTGAGAAAATTTCTGCTCAACTTTGGATAAGAAATCTGTGCAAGGGCCTCCATAAATTTGTCTGGCATGAAAAGGATTTGACCATCATTTCAGCTACTGGTTGTCCGGAGGATTATTACATCCCTTTGAACATTGCCACAAAAAGGAAAGATAGCGAGTTTTCAAACACGATTGTCGCAGATTTGCACGAATATTTATGAAGGAAAAGTTAAGAAATTGCGTCCTAGTGGCAGCGCTAAAAATCACCGTTTTATAAAGCAGTTTTTTTCCTTTGGCCAAAAAAAAAATTGTTCGGTTTCGGACATAAAAATTCACGATAAGAAAAACAATTGTATTTGTACTATACACATTCATTGTATTCGCATAACGGCTTTTGGGTTCCGCAAAATATGCCATATTTCACGGCGGTTTTTATGGTTGGAATATAGCGCCGAAAAGATTTCGAAAATCAAATAAAAATTGGGCTGTAAAAACTATCTCCCGAAAACGGCTGAAAAGACGAACTTTTGTCTATTATTTCATGCTCTTATCAAAATAGAGATATTTGGGGAATATGACCGCTATTGAAAATCCCGTAAATTTTAACCCTTGTATTTGGTACTATTATTATTTGAACTAACCTACGAAAAATGTGGAAGGCATGAGCATAGTTTTCTGACCATGGGCTAGAGAATTTTCAAAAATGTATGGTAAACATACACTAATTTTTCAATTTTTCAAATCTCCCAAATTTGCTAAATTTACTGATGTTTATTTTATTTAATTTTATAATGTTTCCTGTTGTATGTTTTGTTTTTGGTAATGTTTTGGTTATTGATAATGACTCCTGGACACCCTGTACATATCATGTATACTTAGTGCTTTGTGTGGTTGCTTGCAATTCTGGACAAGCCAATTCAAAATTGTTGTTAATAATATAATATTCTTACTTGTATTACAATATATTATGTTATTAAAATAATCGCTAGAATGGCTAGAAATGTTGTTATAGTATTATGTTTTCAAAAATCAAACTGTAGCTATGGTCTATTTAGAAGTAATATTTCTGGTAGCATTTTAGAGCAAACCTTTTATTCTGAAGGTTTATTATTTATCAATGCAGATACATGTACCCTTGTTTGCACAAGCCTTATAATCCAAGTTTTGCTCAAATATTTGCCAATGTTAGGGAAAAATGACTGTAGTAATAATGTTTTTGATGATATAAATTCTCCCGATGCCCCTTAAAACGGCTGAAATGAATTGCTAAATCACCATCGATCCTCTTAATAGATTTGTATTAAAACTTTGTATAGCAGTTAAAACTGTTTGAGTTTCGTGGGTTTTGATGTTAAGCCATTTTACAACGAGGATTCTACATGATCTTCTGTGCTAACAAATAAAGATGAAATATTCGAAAGACTGCTGCGTTTGCCCTAAATCCCGATGGCAAAGCATGCAAAATGCCCATTGAGAATCCAGAGTGATAAAATCGAGATGCCTATTTCTTGAGCGGATTTCCGTAGCAAAAATAAATAAAAACTGGCGATTTCTCGGAATTAGGGCCTCGTAGCGCAGATTGAATTTGAATATTTATTGGCTTTCAGTGCGATTTTATGGTCTCTGGAAAGCGTGCATTTATGCTCTGTATTTCGTCAAGGGTTATCCTCGAAAGAAAAAGAGAAAGTTAAGGGGCTTTTTTTATTGTCCAAGGACACACTTTGCATTGAACTCACTCGGAAATCCATTTACATGATTATTAGTTTTGTCAGAAAATCCGCCCTGGCCCTTTGGGAAAGCCACCACCGAACACTCCTTTCACGTGCAATTTGCTGAAAATAAATAAAAATAGACCAACGTAAGATACACCCACCGATATGGTCTAAAAACTTGTTTTAGTTTAGCTATGTTGTGAATGGCACTAGACATTTTTGAAAAAAACGTTGTTTTAGAAATTGGTTCTTTTGCATTGATTTTGGGAACAACTAAAACTTCCTGTGAATCAAATGTAGCACCACCGTATATTCCTACGAAATCGTAAGCAGATTTAAAACTTAATTAAACCAAACGAAAGTTTGTTTCTGTTAAATATCAATTGTTTCTGAATGTTCTAATATTTGATAAATTATTATTTTCAGATTGCATAAATCAACAAATGGCAACAACACGTCCATCGCAAACAAACGAGATTTTAATACAGCGTTGATCCAAGACTTAATTAATGAAACACAACTTAAACATTTTATTGAAGTGCCTCTGTGATGACGTCAGTTGTAACCATACTACAGTTGACGTGATGCTCGTGTGTCAACAGCAAGGCCATATATATGGGGGGGGGGGATTTTGGGGATAGATCTTCCCCCCGAAATCCTATAATTTTACAAATTTCAACCAGAATCCGCCAATTTTTAACCTGAATCCGTCAATTTTGCGCGATTTTTGGACCATTCCTCCCCCTTTCTCCCCCCGAAATGTGATCACATATACGGCCTTGGTAAACAGTGATACAACCCTTCCATGGTGCAAATTATGCTAAGACAATATTAAGTGAAGTGTCATATCGCCATGTAAGAAATCTTCTTTTTTACGATTGACATACGAGCATGAACATGTTTGAAATGATACCTCAAACATTTTCGCAACACATTTTCGAACATGATTTGTCTGCTACAAACGCTCGAAATCGCAAGAAAAATATGAAGAACCTTCAATATATCTTTCAAGAATATCAAAGATCCTGGAATAACTCTGAAAGATTCTAAAAAACTTCAAGAACCTCACAGAACCTGCAAGAACCTCAAAGGACCTTGAAGAATCTCAAAAAACCTCAATATCTTCAAGAATTTCAAGGAATCTTAAAGATATCAAATAACCTAAAGAATCCTTAGAATGATCTATCAGGAACCCTCAAGATATTTACAAATCTGAAGATTTTAAAGAATCAAACCAAGATTTGTGATGATTTTTAAGTTCTTGTATTTCTTCAACTTACACAAAGTTCCATGCGCTTCATCATCTTTCAAGAGCCTTCAAGACCTTACAATTAGTCCATAATTTTACAAGTACTGCATAATTTTTCAAGGACTACTAAGATCACCAAGAGTACCTCCTATCAGTGCTATCTGAAGTATTAATACGTAACAGTGAACTACGGTATTTAAGATATCAAGATGGTTTATTTGGACTTCAACAAAATGCCATCGCCTCAGGAAGATCAAGTGCCCATTGTTGGATTAATTTAGGATTACGATCATTCCCATGGGTGTCATCGGTCACCAGAGGGCTCCACCTAAATCCACTAACTGATCAAACGTGTCATATGAATGAACAAAAAGAATTGTTTTTACGAATCTATCAAATAAATTGGACAGCAACATGGGCGTACACGACATCACTAAAGGTAACTGAAATCCTTTGTTTTTTTTTCTATTTTAAATAGTTTCAGAGTAATTTTGTTTATAATGAACAATAGATGTTTTGTTAGAATTCCTACAGATTAAACACAATTATACGACAGATTATTTCTAGCTTATATTTATTATTAAATGTTTTATTAGGTAAACTTAAGAAAAATATCCTCTGGGATTCCAGATATTCTAACTTTATATGAATGATTTAATCCGATGTAATAAATATATGGATGGTTCATATATTTTCAATCTATAGATTCATAGACCAAACAATGCTTTTAATACAGTTTAGTTTTCAGCACACGACAAAATCACAAGGCATGGTCTATCAAATATTTCAGCAGAGTGTATAATGCATTTTTCTAGAAAATTCATGCTTGAAGAGTCAAGTGTTCGGTTATCCAAGGAAACTTTATCAATAATTGTATGACCATATCTAATCTGTTTTCTTTTTCACATTTTTTTCCTGTTTTTTTATTTTTTAAAAAGTCAGAACTAGACGGAAAAACAGTAGGATGTTCAAATCATGTTGGCGCCAATTGTTTTTCCACATGATAAATGATGCGTTTTTGATGCCTAAATATTATAAAGCTCTTGTGCGAGACCCGCATCCATTTTATTTGCCAAAGTGAAAACAAAAAGTAGTTTGGCAGGCAATAATATTGATGGGACGATGAAAAAATAATGAAAAATGGTGCGCGAGTTCACTTTGTAGTTCCTTTATAACCAAGGCCCACAAACAAATAAATAGGATTTCCGCAAAGTATACTTTAGGCCTGTCTAATGCAACATTATAAATCTTTTCCTGACATATTTTCAAAACTTGCGAGTGACTTCAATTTAAGATGTTCAGCGATGTCGTGAAATCCAAATCGTTAAAATCAGACTGGTTGATTACCGTATACAATAGGTGCCATTCTAGAAGCCTTACCATGGTTGAATACATAAGCCTCATAAGTCTGCTATCCACCTATTATCTATAAAAGTTGTTAAAGTTTTTCTATAAAATAGGTTATGGTATTATCGTCCACATTGATGGCTATATAAAAAAAATACTAATACTATTACTTGATGTACAGTATTACTAAGTGCAATTTATTTCAAACATCGAGATAAAGATAAGGTGCACTTTGGATAAATAATCATTTTTAAATTAAAGCATTATGAATATAATTTTAAATAGCAGTTTTGTCATATATAAACGATGTGTACTATTAATAATTTTATTGAGCCTAGAAATCAAATATAAAAAATCCTATTTTGTAGCACAGTGAAACCTCGGTTTACGAACTTAATCCGTTCGTTGACCCTGTTCATGAACCGAAAAGTTCGTGTTCTGAATCAATTTAATACAAATAATGCGTTCTTTGTCCTAGAATTTTTTTAAAACATTTTATGGCTTTATGTGTGGAAATAATACAGAAAGAAAATAAATATAACAGTAATATTAAAATAAAGCAGTTTAATATATACATCCATGATTTCCAACATTATAGGAAATAAGACACCCACGTGGTGTCGTCATGCTGACGTTGCTGTGAATCAAGTTCATTTGCACATTCTGTTTAAGAAATTTACTTTTGTAACAAACATTGTTTCCATTTGGAAAATGTGAATTACTCTACTCTATTCTGTTGTTAATTATATGATTTAAGTCTCAAATCGACGTCATCAATGGCTTGTCTTGCATTGCATCTGCAATTGGCGTGGAGAAAACAAAGAGACGAAGTTTTTCCATATTTACAATGTAGGCTATATCCTTGAAACTAATATCGATTTTAATTTAAATTCTAGGAAATTCTAACACATTTTTGATGTTTCTTGTATTTAGTAAAACTTATTCGTAACAATGATGTTCTGCTGCAACTAGCAAAACAATTGCAGAAACTCGGACCTTTAATTGGTGGTCCAGAGAAATGTGTTCGTGAACTGAAGCATCGTTATTTCAAAACAAAATTCAGAGCGTATTCGTAACACTTTTTCCTGAAACAGCTTTATATTGTCCAATATTAAAAATGTACCTACTTGAATATGGAAAAAATTGTTTTACTTAAGGCACAAGCCTATGTTCCTACTGAACAATCTGACAATTTATTTCTTTGTCGAATTTGTATTTTAACTTATTCATCACAGATTATTCTTACCATAGCTGCATATTGTGCAACATTATTTTGCATTTCAACAACCCTTAAGTCGATGTACAATTTTACACCGATTTTCATTTCTTCAACTCAGTTTTTTCGTATGCATTTTTCTGACTGAATGGCCTTGTAAGAGTCAAAGCACAGAAGCTGTTGAACTTTAAAAAAAATCTGAAAAAGGAACTTCCACTTAGATTAAGAAACGTTTGGAAGATGAAAATTTTTATGATATAAGTAAAGCAACCCCCGGACCAATCTCTCTCCACGTTGAACTTTAATTTTTAAGCAAACGAAATTGTTCAGCAGTCGCACTTAGTGCGTGAGTAAAACCTGCACAAAGTCTCCACTCTCATTGAATTCATTCAGCACGAATAACATAAAACTTGTACATATTACGCTGTATGCAACTACTTTATGATGCGTGAGCATCAGACTGACAAGCAAGGAAATGTTGGCTCTTTGCCATTGACGAAAATAAAAAAAATAACATATGAAAAAAAAAAAAAGTTTTTAAGTTAAAAGGGAGAGATGAAACTCTGTGAACAGAGCTTAATGTGAAGCACTGGGATCAACGTTTTTCCATCAGATATTTCGACATACGACTATGCAGTTCAGTTGGGAAAATTAAATGCACTAAACTTGCTCGATATTTGGATATGACAAAAGTAAACGCCGAAATGTCATTGACCTCTGGATTTTGTAATTCGGTTTATGCCCCATTTTTTTGGACAAACACTGCTAGCATTCTTAAGCCGGGTCTCCACCAAGACGTACATGTACTTATAAACACGATTTTACAAACATATGCAAAAAAGTTTGCCCTCCGGGTTTGTTTCAGCCGCCATTTTTTAAATATATGTAAATATCAA